>JAQFYH010000667.1:0-11542 GCA_034694405.1 Scolopendrellopsis subnuda
GTGCGTAATTGTCAATTCGTGTGAATAAGTTCGAGAAAGGCAGTGTGTGATCGCAGTTTGGTGTCCGCCTTGTCTGTGCTCTGGTAAGCCTGATAGAGAAACATTATTACGTGGGTGGGTGTATAAAACTTACAGTGATTGGATTCCGAGTTTTAAATAAGTAACTCACAAACTGGATCGGATCTGTAGGATCGGGACCATTGGAAGAACCTTCTGGGAATGCTGATTCTCCCGCTAAACCTGCCCGACTGCCCGTAATGGAATATAAGAGGACCTGAAAATAATGTCAAACATGGGTTTGATAAAACTATATAGGCTAAATCACTTTATCAAGGGATATATTACCCATATTTAATATTCTAGCTTATTAACAAACTTTCCACTTATAAGTTAGTAATATCGATGAAGTCTCGCGTGCTGATCATCGTATGAATAATACACTCTCTCTGCAGCTGCAACAGAGGCACGGAGTTCATTAAAATTGTGATGCCTATTTTATAGCGATAAAATTGCATACGTAATACACGTCGTTTTATACGTACCTCCGCATGCTGACGTGCATATGATATAGTGCAAGGGCGTTGGTCACATTCAACCAGATACGTATAAATTGCAAGTCACCTAAATTCTGTCGTGCCATTTATTGTCACTCGTTTGAGATGAGGAAAGCACAATGATGAAATAGTCCCCGGTGCTTAAAAAAAACCGCATGTTTCATAAAACATCTTTGGGGTTTTTATCGTGCGATTTCCCTTCCAAATAAATAGAACGTGTCAGAATTTATTAGCATAGAAATTGAAACCCGAAAGGAGGAGGATCTGTTTAAAATTTTTTTTTATTCTCCGCGGTTTTTAGTTCAAAAACTGCCACTTATCTCTTCGGCGGGAATAAAATTTATTAATATCGTCAAACGGTGTAAAGTGCAGTTCAATTGTCATATGTTGATGCACTTTCGGCAATGCAGCAGTTAAAAGAAAATGTAAATAGTTCTTCTACACTGCATATTCCATCAAACCCATCAGTGGCGTAGATACTGATGGGTTTTAAGCCCCCTCTCATATGCCGAAACAATTTCCGCCCAAAAGATACCATCAATCAAAAATCTATCAAGTGCTTAAAAATGGACCAAATTATAGACTTCAATTTAAAAAAAATGTTGGTCAAAAGACAAAAAACAACGGAAAAAATGTCTAATTTTTTTCGAGTTGATCGAAGCCTCCCGAAATGTTGAGCTATCTATACGCCACTGATCATAACTTTTTACGGCAAGTAAATGTGTTCGGTGGAGAAAATCTCATTTGACTATATCACGTCTCATATTAAAAATTTAAAAGTATTATATGTTTATCTTTTGCGAATGTACAAGTTATACAGTAGAGTAGAAGTAATATAACCAGAGTAGAGTAACCTAAGTACTCAGGCTATGGTTATTTCGGCCCTAAAAATTCAATTTTGTTTTCAACAAGTTTTGTAGTGAATAACATGGTATAATATACGGATACGGTATCTTTATACGGTACAGTGGTACACTATAGCCTACCTATACTGTATAATATGGTGATTGAGCTGACCAGGTATATTATAAGTTACTGCTTAATTTTATTAACTTGGCAAAAGAAATAACCCCGCATCAGCAGCCGATATCACTGTAAAGAGTTTATATTTTGTATAACGTCGTGAACAGGATATACTAAGTCTTTATGCATGTGTTTATCAAAAATGAAACATCATTTTTCAACAACATTGTTTGCTGCTAAGTTTGTTAATGCTAATTTTGTTTAGCTTTGTTTATGCTTATTTTGCTTGCAGACTTTATTAAAAAAGAGGAGTGGCCTATTAATCGGTTTGTAAAAACGATTCAGTATAATTAGCAATGCTAATTTAGCGTTTAAGTTATATGTCAGGAGAAAATACATATCTCTCCTGGTTATGTAAGTACAAAAGAATGCCTACACCTACACGTATGTTAGATTTTTATTCAATCTTTATAATTTTTTAACATGAGCCTAGATACCTTAATGTACTGTATAAGAGAAAGTGTAGGCCTATTGTATATATATAGGACTTGCCTCTAATTAGGTCAGCCTAATAAATCGCAGTAGAAAACAATTTTACAGTGATATTAGACACGAATTTAAAGAAGATGTATACGAGTATTATAACCTGGTTTTCTTTTCCTGATAGATTAACTTGGCGTACGGAGTACCATCCGTTATAGAGTTCATAGAAATCATTACGAGTTTATTCCCTTATTCAGTGTTGATCTTAATGCAGTTTAATACTCGAATTCAAAAGATTTTGGAAAGAATGGTACCATGAATCATGATACATAAACTATCTCATCTTCAGTTTTTAAATTGATCACGGATAAACTCTGCCGATTTAATTTATTTTAATAACATAGTATCCATATTCCTTACGGGGTAAGCACTAAGCAACAACAAAGGAACGATCTCCAGCACTCGGCATCCCAGGCCTTTGGCCCTCTTCCCATTCTATATGAACCTTCTTCTCACATCCATCGCTCTCTTTATACACGCTCTCTATAAATATTTCACACCCATCATTTTGTTTCTTGTCCATCCATCCGTCCATTCCTGTCCCTATTTTTCCCTCAACCTTCCCTTATAGTCAGCCGTTCATTCCTCATTCATTCTCTTCACAATTTATTTGAACATATTATACCGCTAATAGTATCATGTTGTTTAATTCATACCTTTCCCCCCTTCTCTTTATACTTTCTCTCGCAAGTTTTTTTTTTATTATTTACAACTAAATAAACCATAAGTATGACTTTACTTCAAAAACCAACAGTCGTGCATCACGAGTGCTCTCGACTCTCAATTTGTACTCTCTGACCCCCTTTAATAGATACTTTCATTCATTCCATAACCTATATACCGTATATATTAAACATTGCGCAACCCCTGTACTTTACTGACTACTCGTTACACCTCCTGGTAAAACCTCGTTATGGAGAGAGAGAGAGAGACTGTGTATTTGTTATGTAAATTTCGTGTTTTACATTTATCCAGCCAAGCACGTGAATGAGCTAATAACAAGCCGAGTAAAAGTATAAGTGTTTTTGCTACCCGCTGTGAATAATAGGTACCTGCTATTACTTACCACAAATTACCATTAGTTTTAAATTGAGTTCAAAAATCAAACATTAATATATTTCACTCTTTTGAAACATAGGCTACTGAAGCAAGTTACTTCTGAAGTTGTGTGTGTAGGCGGTGCAAACACATTGGATTTTTTGTCCCCGGTTATAGCCCCACAGCATAAACAGCTATTTGATAGGATTGATAAAAAACATTTTCGCTAATGCACAATGCCCGGTAATCACAAGCCATTGTTATACGGTATCCTGGTGTACGCTCCCCTATAAATTCATACTTGTGAGTATCGATCGAAAACTGATTTTACTTTGGACTTTATTTGGCAATTATAACTTGAAACATATGAAATCTAGTAAACCGCATTTGAGTGAAAGACTCAGCACAATTCTCCCAGTCTTTTATTTCCGTAATTTAATTTTTATTTTTAACGTCGATTACATAATAATTGAACAAATTAATTAGTAAGTTATTTCGGGCTCTTGCGAGCCCATCGTCAGAATCTAAACAAAGAAACGAGGATTGCCAAAAAGTTGCCAGAAAATTGATTATTTTTAAATTGAACATTAAGCGATCGTAATTTAAAGTAAGAAATATTATTTGAAAATCACTATGGTATTAGCAGGAACAGATGTTCCTGCTAATAGCCTATTATTAGCATTAAAATTAGGTTTTAGTTCATATTTTAATAGGATCTGATATGAATATTATGAAAAGTAGTTTTTATACACAACACTGCGTCTCTTTTTTGACAAATGTGTTCCTGGATGGATACTTAGGCTATTAATTACATTCCTAAATAAAGCCTGTTCCCGAATAAATATCGTATCCTGGTACACGTATGGCGTATATACGCGGTGCCTATATGGATTAAGGTTGCAGTTACCCAACCTGTGTTGTGAATCTTTTAATTTAAAAAAGCGAAAAACAAAACCAAGAAAAAAAAAACCCCACCTGCTGTATACAACTACTATACAATAATAGTTTACATTTTTATTTTACCGTACGAGGTATAATGGAAAAGATAAGATCCTCCTCGCTTTCTTGCGAAAAAAAAAACTGCTATCGTATACGAGATTTTTTTTTTTTTTGAAATTGTTGTCACATTCTTCTTCCAGCAAACCTGCATAGACGAAGTGCTTGTTATACTCCTCTGAGATCCACAACAAGTTTGTAGGCACCTTTACCCCGTATCATGGCTTTGAGAAATGTAATTGTTACTGCTATGTATTATAGGTAACAACAGCACAATAATAATCTTCTATATATAACAGTTTTGGGTTATCAATCATAAAAGATATTACACTATCAGGCTAGAAGGCAGAAGAAGAAAAAAATCTTTTATTATCTAGTTAGATGCTATTATACTCTAACATATTGCTGGAGAAAAAGTTAAAAAAAAACGTAGAAGAAGGAGAAAGGGAACAAAAACTGCGAAGAGAAGTCTAGTAGGCGCCTAAAAAGGAAGAAAAAAAAAGGATTAGATATCAGCACGTGGCCATGGACTGTGGTAAGAAAAACAAGTCTGAAGAAGGTTTTTTTGTGAATGAGTCTGGATGAATATTATGAGCGGAAGATAATTACTACACAGGATTTAAACGATGAACTAAATAGCGTGTGCGCCGGGATAAACAACATTAATGAACCCATAAGCATAGAATTTCCATTTAATATACTTGTATAACGTGTGTATCAACGAAGAATTATTAAAAAATCATGAAAAGGGCACGAGGTATTTACTTTTACCGAGTGCACGAAAATCAATATCCAGGATTCTAGTATAATATGCTATACAATCGACACGAGCGTGTCACTCGACGAGTCGTGCTCTACGGAATATCGTTAATTTGTTATAATATTCAAGTCAGCTGGATATTATAAAAATAAAGTAATAAAGTATCCGATAAGTCTGACTTTCCTTGACCCTATCAACATGACAAATGCCGGAGATCTTATATATTCCTTTTATTTCCTTGCTTCACGAACGGAAATAATAACAATAAGTTTTATTTTCTTTTGGTACAGTCCTTGAGTTCACCAGCTGAGCTGGATTTTTTTTTATTAAACTGTGTCGTATTTAAAATACTCCTTCGAAAACCTTGAGGAATGTTAAAGAGATGGTTGACATTCTCTCATTCATTCATTTCATAGCCGTTGTAATGGAAAATACGACTTTTCAGACTTGTGGATAAAACTTTGATCTATTTTTTAGAATATTTTATCTTCCATTTGACCACCAAAGCTGATTTTAGCCACAGTATTACAAGATCCATTTTTGATCATTTCGATCCCCATTGAGAGAAGGTGATCCAGAATTATATTTTGGACGTGGTAAACAATATTAGCCTTACAGACGTTGTTTTAAGAAAATATTAAGTTGATAGCAGAGCAATACGATTCGATATAGTGAGCAGAAAGGAATACTAAACCGTAAAGGTATAGACTTCATCTTTAGACATATTTTCGTTCATTCTCCCTTACCACGCCGGAAACCACGATTACAGATATGTAACAGTTTACTTCCTTTCACTTGGAGTGTGGACTATGACAGAATTATCGCCGAAAAAACAAATGGCACGAGTATAGTGTGTAGTACCGCGAATACTGACTACACACGTTAATTAAGCTCTGCAGCAGCTATGAGTTTACGTAACATGTTCCAACATTTAACAATATAATGATCACACTCATCCTCATTCCACACCAATACCCACAGTCGAATACGATGTATTATCGGTAGGCCTATATAGAATGCACCATATCTCTCGAATCCGTCCTACAGTTAGCAGACACTGAATGAAAACAGACTATTCGTGATGTGCTTTAAAATATGGTTGGATGTATTCATGACGAGGAAGGTCGTTATGCACAGTTATATCGGACTCACGATTCAATGGCCTTACCTTGACGATTGTCTTTTTTGTCTGGTTTTCATACACGGTAGCTGAAAAGCACAGATGATATTTTCAACAGCAGCGTGGTGGCCACTTGTTTATCTCGTAAATCAACGATAACGGCCCATCAGCACCCCATTTCATCGCCAGTTGAATAATCTGTATTTTGTATAACCTTCGCATTTTTTTTTTACAAAGCGGTCAGCAAGTCGATGTTTATAATATGCTGAAAAAAAAAAGAGATCGCATGTTCGTTATTACTTCGAGAATCTGTGCATATTAAAATAGCATAACGAGCGTGCTGTTGGATAGATATCGCACGCAAACCTTAACGTTTTAATTATAATAATTCATTTTTAATAGATCAATTCCTGCATTCAAGTTGTCTATTAAATTGTGTGTATCTACCACACCTCTAGTAATTTTCGTTTTATATGTATCTGCGTACACAGTACATAATACGCGTATTTTGGTTATCGCTCATTCAAGGAGAAAGAAAACATAAAAATATAATTATATCGTTATAATCTATATTGTACTAGACCGTGATATTATATTATCGTGCAGTATAGTAGCAAGGGCTCAAGCATAATAGCTGTAATTACATACTGTGTACCATCTCTGAGCGGTTGAAGTTTGCGTTGAAGTCTTTCGTGTTAATATGTAGCATTAATATTAATAAGCAACTTATGAAGTGACTGCAGATATCTGACTTTTCTATGATAGTGCTGCTCGATAGAAAACATTGAAAAAATTTCGGACAGTTTTGTATAGGCCTATATGTACAGGATCTGCAATTCTGCATTGGTAGATTTCGTCAACTTAATTAGACAGATTTGGCAGAACAGGAGGGCCGCTTACTCCGCTTTCCAATACATATTGCGGAATTTTGGCCGACGGAAATACAAGCTGATCTAAGGTATCATCCTCTTGAAAAATGACACGCTATGGGAAAATTTCAAAGTAATACCATAACTCTGAAACTTTTTTATGCAAAGATAATATATCAAATAGTATGAAATCGAAAAAAAAAATTGTATGTCACCTAGCTAAAATTCGAGAAAAAAATTCGGAAAGCTTAGGTTCGCCATAGACTCTATTGCACGACCTCAAACTTTCCGAATTTTTCTCTAGAATTTTAGCTAGGTGATATATATATATATTTTCGATTTCATACTACTTGATATCTTATCTTTGCATAAAAAAAGTTTCGAGTTATATGGTATTATACTTTTAAATTTTCTTGCCAAACGGGTTTTTACCCACTTTTCCCGGGGGCATTCTGCGTGTTTACGTGAAAATAGGAATCCAAGTAAACAACCCTATTGTTATCCCTATCTTTGACTCATCATGAACACAATTACAGACAAATTTAGTGTTTATACTGTAGATGAGGGCTCCTACTTGGGTCCGAATCCATGTTGAATTGAATAGAAGATACACTCCTCTCATTTTTATTGGCTTTGCTGCTTTAGAACCATTATCGTCCTGCAGATTTAGGCAATACCTAATGAATACATGGGGATTGGGGAACAGTCAAATGAAATAAATATATATAAATTGAAAACACCATGCGAAATCAAATATTTACTTGTCTGAGACGGGGTGAGACCGGTGCATTTTTTCGTGTTGTTTAATTTATTGCTGCCATTCGAGTACAAACATCATGACACTTTGTTATCAAATATCAACTGCATGGAATGACCAAACCGAGTGGTGATAAACTGTTCTAGGGAGTGTTCTGTTGTGTACTGATCAGGTTTCCATGATGATCTATATAACAAGTAACAAGCGGCAAATTAATCATCACCTAGAAATGAAAATACAGTCTCCGACAGAAAATGCACATCATGCAATCCCACATGCTGCCCGTTTTTGTTTTTTATTTTAATTTTTGTTATAATAATAATAATATTCCAATGTTTCTTTCTTACATTTTACATTAATGTCATAAATAGCTTTATAAATTTCAATTTTAAATTCTTTTTCGGTACATGCTCAATGCTCATTGAACATGTATCCCATTGAGATTGCAATCTCAATACAGTTTACGATGAATTGTAAAATGTGAACTCTTGAATATTGATATCCATGGATATTTGCTTTACACTGGATAGATATGGTTTTCCTTAATATATTACAAAAGGACGAATACACAATTGTGCAAATGCTGTGCAATATGCGCATATGAATAAATCTCTTAAACCGATTGGCATTTTTACTGCAACAATAATTTAATCAAAAGTACTTAACCACGGTAATATATACAGTCGCTAAATCTGTCTACATTGTTAGATTAGATCCTATTTTCATAAAATTCGATTTATACATTTTATATAAACTGGATTAAAGTTTTCACGGTGCTATTTACCGAACTCGCCTACTATAAATCTAATCTCACTTCTGGATATATCCAAAAAAGGTATTAGCGTTATACCTAGAAATGAAAGCATTTGATCAGAGAATGATGGTATGTAAACATTACAATACAGCACCATCATCAGGCGGTTGTATAAATGATTTATAGCCCAAGCGTTCTTCATCACGAAACTTGCAGCAATTCCAAAACCCCTTTTGTGTTAAACCCGATATTGCTTTTGTAGATTGGATCTTGTCATTGTTGCGCGGATCATATTCGTGTCACACATTCAGCCACGCTGGGAAATGGAAAAGGATATAAATATACAGCAGCAGACATATAAGATACAATCGAGAGTATTAAGCGCGGGTGCTTCTGACACCACCTTTTCCTCATTGTCAACGCGCGGGGATGTCTAAAGTTCAATTATTTATACAGCTGGGGCCTGGGAAAATTAAGCATGACTGTAGAGGGATTGCTTGCACAATCCACCTTACAATTAACAGTTACAGTACAGTGTAAGATCCTGACATACCAGAAACGATTAAGACATACGTTGTTACCGTTCTTTACAACTTTACTATAAATTTACAACTCTAAATTAGATCTCCAAAATGGGGGTGAGATTCAACTACAAGTTGGAAGGAAAATCTCCACCAGTAAAGTAAGACCTACAGTATAAAAGGTATTTAGAAATCTAAGAGTTTATGGTAGAATATGAAAATTGTTGTATCGTCAACACAACCGCTTATACTGAAGTTAGCAAAATTGCCCTTCTTCCTGTGTAAATACTAAATACTCGTAGCATTCTACTTTGATTGGAAGTTCCACCACCCAGGTCCCATGAGGAGCTGACTTGCAAAAGGGGATATCTTTAAAATTTTCAAAAATTGAGCTTTTTACCTAGCCTTATTGGCATAAACGCACATTGATGCACTTATATCACATGCAAAAGAACATATTTTCCACGTTAAACAAGCGGGAGAAGTTCATTTCACAGCAGATTAAAAAAAGTCTGACTTGCAAAGAGGGTATCTTTAATATTGGTAAAATGGCTATATAATGAAAAAGAATGTTGTTTTTAGAATAAATGACTTGTTGCAAAAGGGGGTATCTTTTGATATGATTTGCAAACGGGGGTATCTTAAAATTTTAAGCCGAAATAACAAATTATTAAGAATTATTATGTACTTTTTGAGAGTTTATATTCTTTCTAAATCATATTCAGTATCATTTTATAAAAGAACATAACCAAATTTCTTAATTTTTTACATTAAAACGGTTTTTTGCGATTTGTGGAAATTCAGTTATGATTAAAATACCCCCTTTTGCAAGTCAGTTCCTCACATCCATGCAGGTATGATGCCTAACCACATTATAGAACGTGTGTTCTTACTCTATAAGTTCTAAATCCTTGATGCACAGATAATATGAAAAGAAAGAAAGAAAGAAAATCGATTTTCAGCATTATAATTAGTCCGTAATTCCTGCAGTATTCACAATCTGAATGGTTGTGGAGACATCGTGAGATAACGCCAAACAGCTATATAAATCATATGGGATGATGGAATAGGTCATGCTGTATCACTGAACCTTGGATGTTAATCCACCTTCACAGCGCGAAACATACAGCGGCCAACTTCAATCCTAATCATGTCCATTGTCCAAATCAAAATCCAGATGAATGTACGTATAACATACACACATCAAGCGGCATTAATCAACGGGCAAACTCTCCTATAAACCATTTTAATTTCCCATCAGCGCTGCAAGGCCTTGTTATCGACTGCTGAAACAATTAGCTTTAGCTTGCAATTATGCAATTTAATGAGCTCTGCCCTAACAACGTTCAGTTTTGTTTGGTTTCTGCCATATAGGTCACCGACCTATTATCGACTCAACATCCGGCACCACGGTATACGGAGTATTTTCAAAACCATGCTGATAATCCTGCTTAAAAGTGTATGGGGTGCATGGGGGAGCATGTTTGTGAACCTAATTTGGTTCGACGTTATATTGCTATATGGGATCAAGTAATGAACTAACGTAAGTTGTGAATTCTTATTGGAGCTGTAGCTAACCTGACCCGAGAATGTGCATATCGCCCTCTAAATACGAAGATTGACTCTTGGCGTTGAACTAATCCATGAGCTGATAAAATTAACCGCTGCCGTTCAGCTCTTTCAGCATGGATCGGTTCAACGGCAAGAGTTAACCGTCGGTTAGTTAACCAGTCTTTGGTGCAATCATACCTATAACATGTTATAGTTACCTTGTATACAGAAACTAATGGGAGTAACGCCCTCCCCATTTCCTCCTGATTATATTTTGCAGACCCACCCAAGTGGGGGTTCAAGGATGGTCATTCCCTTTGCTCCTTTACAGCCGCATTTCCCGGTCCATGAACCCAGAAAATTCACGACTGTGCTTTGTCTTTATATTCTTTTCTGTGTATAGCATTGAGAGAGGACGGCAAATTAAACTTGATATTGTACGCGGAATTGGAGGGAATATGTACAAATAAATGTCATCCAGAAAATAGTCATATAATCCTTAAACTGCTGGTATTGTTGTTGCGACAGAAATGAATTTTACCGAGTCGCGTAATATGCCAAAATATAAAACCTATGCCGGCAGCCGCGGCACCGCAAACGTTAAATTACTAATTATGGGATGCAATATACCACATTACATAATAGGGTGGCGACCGTATAATATTATACTTGCAATTCTGCGTTTATAATTCAAAATCCATTCTCTTCTGTATATTTTCCGCACAGTTTATACAAATTATTGCTCGCAGAGTTCCGACGGAAGTCGTACATATCTCTCTAACCGGAAGTCGTTCAGATTGTGGATGGCATACAGCCGGCTCGTGTGTATATGTTGTGCAGTTGGTAGTCATGGCAGACCATTTTTTATAAGCAATTATTATAGAATCATATAAAAATAAATAATTTCGCGACATCCTTTTATATATTATTATTTAAATTACTTACTATACAATTATATGTTATTATATAAATTTTGAAGTATTTTAAGCGACTTGATATAACTTAACTTACGAATTTAGCTGTTCAGCAAGTAGCGTAGATAGTTCAAATTTCAGGGGGAAGGGGGGGGGGGGGCTTCACCTCGAAAAAATTGGGCATTTTGTCTGTTTGGTCACA
>JAQFYH010000668.1:0-11539 GCA_034694405.1 Scolopendrellopsis subnuda
AGTCCACGAATTCGTTATAATTTTTGTATTTTTAAGTTTATTTACAACCGGAAGTGGATTAAGCAAACCGGAAGTTGTTGGAAAATTAATTTATGATTTTACGTAATGCACGAATACATCAATAATTGAAATTTTACGGGGCCGCTGTGCCTTTATACATTGTATAAACGCATAATTTACTTGTTTTCCGTACTTTATCGAAAAGGTCAGGATTCTCTTTAATCCTTGTTTTTACTGATTAATTTGGTTTTAAAAATGAACTATTAGATATTTCGAAAAATTACGACGGCGGTCAAGTTGTAGAATAAGTCCGAAGTAGTAACCCCCTTTCCATAATATTTACATAATACATATAAACATTAGGATAGGATTCCGGCCTTCCGTGATATGAGTTACAGGATATTCGCAACAACGAAAAAATGAAGCGACACTTAATTTAGATAGATGATGTATTTAATTCGGGTTTCATATAAATAAAGTCTTTGGGAAAGCTATCCATTAATATAAGTCCTTTTTTACGATGTACATCCAATTCATCAACGAATCCGAGCCAATAAATGACCAATCCTGGTCCAAATCTAAAATAAAATAAGAAACGAAAACTTCATTCATGCCTGCTGTACTTTTTTTTAAAAGCGCGGTAACCGCGTAAAACCCGGCAACCTGTACCAGCAGATCCGTAGTAGGATAGAATACGCATTAAACTCAGAATTACCAGACGTTTGTAAGTCCGTATTCAAAGAGTGTACCATCAATATTCATTATTCCATATGCTGCGCCACCCGCAGCTCTTGTAGGCATTATTTTACCTCATTTTTCATCGAGTTACACGTGATAAATCTTTGCCGGTGACTCACAGTGCTACGTACGGTGTCTGGTGTTCGAGGATAATACTACGCAAGATGGCGGAGCATATGGAATATTTATGGTACACTCTTTGAATACGGACTTACAAATGTCTGGTTAATTAACGTCTGGTATTACGGTATAGAGAGCGACAGGGATCCCGTTCCCGAACTAAAAACCGTCAGAATCCCGAATAGAGATTGGGTATGAACCGCAAAATATTGAAGAAAGCTCTAACATGAACGAACAGTAATACCGGTAGCAGATAAAAACATGTGTTAAAATAAATCTGGGAAAGTACAAAAGGAACATTACGTCAACCTAATTCAGAAACGTCGTATCTACACTTTTTACATTTTCTTTTTAAAGTGTAAATACGATGTTTAGGATATCGTACGCACAAACAAGTGAACTAACCTTATATAAAATCAGATTTGATTGGATATTAGTTCAGTGGTTTGTGAATACTATGAAACATATGCCAAGCATTGTATTTATACTTGAAAAAGAAAATGTTTTAAGTGTAGATACGACTTTTGTGAATTTGGTCGACGATTATAACATTTATAAGTTACCGTTATAATTAAAAATTTAAAACCCATGCCGAAATACTTCAAATCCCCCTCTGCATAATTAATATTCCGGTCGGGATTGCGTCATCGCTATCCCGGTCGTTCTCAACTCCGTATCATTGCGATGAAGAAGTCAGATTTGTCTTTGTTGGAACTTCATTTTTGTGAAGTACCGTACCCCGATTCAAAATTAAGTTTTTTTTTTTTTTTTTTGCAAATATTTTGTTACATTTTTATAAAACGCTTAAAAAATGCATTAAAAGGTTAAATACATTGGCACTGGAAACAAACATATTTGAACTCATTAAATTTAAAATAACTATGTGGGGGTGATAAGTCTTTAGCAAAATATAGTTTTTGGAATGTACCCTGTATCAATTTCACGCTTTACAGAATCCACGTCACTATTTTGAAAGTGAATTCCCAGGTGCACTTGAGAAAGTTTGAATACAAAAAGTATCATTCACGCTACCGGTAATTTGTGGAGATATGACAAGAAATAATCTGTGTATCGCTCAATCGTCCCCGTGAGCTTACCTGGTGAGGTAGCTGTTGTACTGCTTAGCCATATACGACCTGTGACATTGTGGGTCTCCAAACAATGCTTTACTCTCAATCCAGTTTACTGGTTGACCTGCAACAGCTATTTTAAAATAATCCTTCATCAATTTCCATTCTCTGAAGAAATGGTGTTCATGGGATGGTTCTTCTAAGAGTCTTATGGTATGTTGGATTGCACCACCGTCTGTAAAGTAACAGGAGGTTAACTACGGGCGTTGACCCAATCCACTGTCGTGCAGCTTGATCCGGTATAACAGCTGCGCAGTCGCTCCAAAAAAAGCAACTGTTCAGGCGCGTTCAGAATCCGAACTGGGACGCACTAGTTTTTGTTGCCTCATGGTTCACCAGCAAATTCGTTTCAATTCTGAACGCCAGAATTGAAAAACCGTGCGCCCCAGTTCTGATTCTGATCACTTTTTTTAAACTGCACGCAGAATAGAGCGTAAAAAATACCAATTATGCTATTTCGGAAGCTAAATAATTATATAAAAAAAAAACCTTCCACTTCCTAGATATTTGTTTGTAAATTAAAATTAATTTACCTATTGGTATCTCTAGTTTCACGTCCGGTGTCTTGTCCAACCCGATAATTCGAAGCTGCGATTCATCTGCGAATAGATATAATATTCGAATATGAATTAATAAAAATGTTTAGCATTACAAGAACGTTCGCGCATCAGGAACGAAAAAAGTGACGTAAAAAAACTCACCAAGATAGGGAATGTTGACCGAGTCCAACATTTTCTTCAAATGTACTTCATATTCTTCGCCAATGTGTCTGATGACCAATATAGAAATAGTATTTTATCGTCCACACCACAACACAATATTCGCATTATTTTTGTTTTTGTTTTGTTTTGTTTTGAGAATGGTTTGTACAGAATATCTGCTGCATACATTTCATTTAATACATAGTAAGATACGAATTACTAATGGATTTAAAAAAGCATGATATACTGCTTCATTTCATTACCTGCAAGGGATTGTAGAACATTTAGGTTCAAAATTTACATTGGCTGCGCTATTGAACAATGACATAAGTTGTACCGCGTACTTACAGTTTTATGCACTCTGTTATTGGACCGTAAACTTGATCATCTACTATGCACTATAAAAATAGGAAATTCTTGATTCACATCACAAAACACTACAGCGTACAGCGGAGCGGTCAACTTAAAAAAAAAAAAAAAACAAGTCACGAGATATTCTCACCATAAAAATTTCGACTGCAAGCTTCCCATCTGGAATTAGATTCGTGTCTTTCATCATTTTGGATGAAAGCACCTTCGTACTAGGGTCTGAAACAAAACAGATCACATTTAATTCGCTTTATCCCTTTCATAAAGAAGCGCACCCACACATTTTTTTTTTTCAAATAAAAAAAATTAATACATTGATTTACTTTTTTCTTCGTTCTCTTCGACGTTTTCAGTGCTTTTGTCGTGGCGATGGTGATTCAAAAACGTCTCCAACATCATTCTCGCCAGTAGTGATGGTGATAAACCAACCTAAAAAAATGTAAAATAATAATACCGGTATTAGAAGTTTAACATTTTTTTTTTTTTCAAATTTTTTGTGCAGGCGGGGACTAAATGCGAAAATATAAAAAATCAAGTAACAAATTCAAAAATTTTCGCCTCCAACAGGGAATAATGCGAAAAACACAAAAAAATGGAATTAAAATTCAAAAAATTTTTCGCCTACGGCGGTGTTATAATGCGAAAACACCAAAAAATAGAGTTTTAACATAGAAAAGAATGTTTGCCCCCCTAACAAAATCCTGTATCCGCCTTTATATCAGGAACTGATTTTCAGTGTTCTGGAGTTTTCGTTAATGGGAGCTAAAATTTTCGATATTCTTCGGGAGCGGGAGGGGACGGGTAATTTTTTCATGGGAGCGGGAGGGACCGGGAGTCAAGGCAACATAAAAGTTCGGGAGCGGGACGGGACGGGTAATTTTCTCATGGGAGGTGGGAATAACTGGGAGTAAATTTCACTCCCGTTTCCCCCTCTAGTCGTGACGACAACGTGGTTGATGGTTTTTGAAGTGGAAAATTATTGCAGCTATCGAATTTTTATCGAAATATTTTCTCCTCGATTTCTTAATATTATAGACGAGTATAAGCCATTAATATGCCTATACTGTAAGGAAGAAAGTTAGGTATATGCACGACCCCACTTCTATCTTATCTTGTATCGCTTCTTTTCGGGTATAACCCAGAGACCCCACTTCGCCATTTTTGAATTAACGTTTACGTTAATCTTTTTGGCTTATATTGAAATAATATGTTTCACTTTTGTATTTCAGCCTACATACATTTTAACTTGTTAGTAAAGAATATTACATTCTCTGCTGTATAAATAGGATGTATTTTTTAATCGTGTACGACGTACCGTGGGTGCTGTATTTAATAGTTGTTGTGTGTTGGCTGTGTTTTAGGTTGGCTGTATGGAATTTTGGACGGACGGACGGGGGTGTTTCCCTGCGAATACGTCGTTCCGTTGGGCAAGAGCGAAGGGATCCAAGCCAGTAACAAGGTAGATACAATACGTACTTTGTGATTTGACTACCTTCGCAAAACGTATTTCTGATTTCGATAATTCCGATCTCGACCGAGCGTTTTCGAAATGTACCCATATAACAGATAACAGAATTATATTATGCACTAGGGCTAGGCAGTTTTAGCAAAAACACAGGTGCATTTCTGTAAATGAGCCTTTGCGAGTCAATCTTGTTTGCTCAGTAAGAAACTTAGCGTACAGTGTGCTTTAGCGTTGCTAGTTAAAACTGCCAAGTAGCTGTTTCGACCATGCAAGTCTAAAAATTCTTGAGATTAAAATCCCATATTATACTGTACCTTCACCACCACAACCAACCCGAGGGTGTATCCAGTAAAATCTGATCTGCCGGGTATTTGAAGTTAGTATTAAATACAATAGAGAACGTATGATTAAGAATTTGACAATATTTTGAACAGAATCGAGATATTATAATTTAACTACTATTCAGAATTATTTAGAACCCTATTCTCTCCCTGGCATATTTTCCTGCTGTGTTATACATTTTCCCATTTACGATATAGCGTTTTAATGTGGGCTGATTTGCAGTTTACCAGTGCGCAACGAGAAAAGAATAGCCGGAAATGTATTTTTGACATTGACTTCCTTTTGTGTTACAATGGAAATTAGCAGTGCAGCATTTACAATAACGGTATATACTTTCTACGTGAACACAACGCGCATGGAACACTTTTTTTTTCTGTCTGTAGGAATCGGTATCTCAAGAGCAGACCGGACCAGAGAGGGTTCCACGTCACGTTCCTCCCAGCGGTGAGGCCTGGACTGACAGCAAACAGGTACTTGTTTTATCCTTGTGTGGTTTTATACGTCGTTACTGCGATTGGCGGAATCGAAACTCCAGTTTCATATTTTAAAAAATAACCTTCGGTCTCATTTTGAAATTTCCTTTATTTGTTTGTTCTTCAATGACGTTCTACGTACGAAACGTCGAAAAATTGGTTTTATCAAAATCTTGTTGCAGAGTCCGATATTTCTCTGAGTCGAACTTATTTTTAACTTATTATAAAATGGTTCAGTTCCACCTTTTCTACTTAGCATTTGCAAGTACTCAGTTTTGATCGGTAGGTTAGGGAAATGCTCAAGAAGGACAAATAAAAGATTTTAAAACATTCTATTAAAAAGAATTATTACAAGAGAGAAAGACACTCAATCTTTCCTTTTCACAAGTAACCTCACGCCAAATGGTGCAGTGAATAAAATAATAGTTCAAGAATTTCATTCGAAGCTTTCAAAACCTTTTTATTACTATTGCGCAAAGTTCACGCATTGAATGCGGTGCTGGAAAATAAATTTTCGCGAATTTTTCCCGCTGTTGCTTTTAATGGACATTGAAAGAAGGGTATTTAAACAAAAGATGCCGATCGGCGGGCACCCACGCTCGTAAACAATATTGTACCGAGTCCCTCAAGCGAAGGCGGGAAGTGTGTCAAGACTCGCACAATGCCAATCGCCCTGAAATACTGCACAAAACAAAAGTGGTTCATAGTCACCACAACAATGTAGTTTATCAGATTGTTAAGACTTAAGAATTAGAAGAGATTTTATAATGACGAGATGCTGTTTTACGATAACAAACCACGCTTTATAACGAGGAAATAACGGGGAGGGTCTTAATTAGTTTTTAACAGAAAGAATTTACATTACCAATTGGTAATGTAAATTCTTTCTGTAAGGTAGTCCTACTCATAGAAATTAAAGAAGCCTAAGCGGCCTACTTATTTGACCGAATTAGTCAATTTGGGGGAGGTCTGGCAATTCCTAATTTAATAGAAGAAAAGAAAAATGAAATCGGATTATTTTAGAGAAAATATTTAAAAAAAATGGAGAGGGAAAGGTTAAAATCGCTCGATATTAGGAGTTTTTACGTACCGTACGGTAATACTATTTAAAATTCCTGTTGTCAAATTAAACGGTTTCTCCCTTTTCCCCCCGCTCTAAGTGTGATCTAACATGACAATTGAACTCGCGAATGACCCAGAATTAATGTTGGATTAATATACCCCGTACAGTCGAAGCGAAACCACGGCTCAGTCAGTTTGAAGGTGTAACAACTGTTTTTTATGTAGGCCGTGGGAGCTTGGTGTGACGCGCTTTCGTCAGCTCTGCTCACGTGATCTTTTCGTTGAAATGCACCAAGTTGATTGGTAAAAGAAAGGATTCTAGAAAGCTCGACGGGTAGCATCAACGCCACTTCCGGCTGCCTTACGCGTAGTCGAATTACATGCTGGTATTCAACAGACAGGGGAGTAATTTTAATAAATAAATTTTACTAAAAGAGTTGTATTGTTTTTCCAGGATTTCCCTGATGATAAGAGCGACATCAGCACAACTGGAAATCAGGTGAACGATGGGAAAAATTCGTTTCTTCAGTTCGCGTTGGTGCATTTCAGGCAGTCTATCGAAAAGTGAGTTTAATATTGTTTTTAGAGAGTGCACAGATTAACTTATTTTAAGGAATTCGTAAATTACATTATTTCTCTTTCAGATACGAAATGCTTCGGAATTCCGACGGTTCTATTCACGGTTCTTTGAAGATAATCGAATCAATCAAGAGCAAAAAGCGCGGAAAGAAACGTAAGAGTTATTCGATATTAATTAACAAAACGGAAATCACCCGAAAATTGTAAGAAACTAATTGTTTTCTTTTTTTCCAGCGTCGTCTGATTGGACGTGGAAAGAGCAGGTTGAAATGGTGAAACACACGAAGGTACGTACGAAACCGACGTGTCTCGAAATAGTTTTCTTGTTATAAGGTATTAATAACTTTTGGATTTGTTTTCAGAATCCAATCCAATCGTCGTTACTAAAATTAGAAAATTCAGATCTGAACAAAATGGCATTAGAATGTTTCGTTGGTAAGCTCATCTTATTCCGCTATTCTTACGTCAGCATTGTTTCCGGACATTTTATTTATGACGTTTATACGTATTTCAGCAATAATGAAGTACATGGGAGACTATCCACTCTCGAAGAACCAGACTGAGGTGGACTGCGTCTACACCATACTAATGGTAAGTACCCTAATTTGTTTTTCAAGCTGTTAGCGTTTAGAACGTGTATCACCTAGTGCCGGTGAACCCCTGAGATCGCCGTTTGAAACCCCTGCCGACTTCCTAGTACAATGTACTTTATGTTGGTGATTGCTCCAAGTATTCACATGCAACGGGGCACCGGCTTTTGTTGGCGTTCGACTCGACGAAAGGTTAGATGACGAGCCTAACCATTCATTCGGACACTCAGTTCCTCCATATTTTTATTTTCAGGGTTGCCACAAACACCCTTCGCTGAGAGATGAGGTGTACTGCCAAATCATGAAACAAACCACGAACAACAAGAGCCCGAAACAAGACAGCTGTCAGAAAGGCTGGAGGTTGTTCTCCATCTTAGGTGCTTACTTCGACTGTTCCAAACTACTTAAGCCATATCTCTTCAAGTACCTCGAAACCTCCGCCTACGACAAACGACGAGCCTATCACGGTAAGTGCGGGGACTATAATATTCGCGAGACCGTCGTGTTGCGACAAAGCAGATTTTTTTGTCGATTTCGACTTGTATGTTCAAAAGCGAATTTCGGGTAGCACAGACGAGAAGATTTATCGAATTCGAAACCCTGATGTAACGAACGTGTTACAAAACGTATCTCTGGTAGAAAATACAGTGGTTTCTGCGTTGGTTAAACTCTTCATGGCATAGTATAACGCATAATACGGTATTAATCTGTGCTTTGTGCTCTTCTGTTCTTGCCGAAAATGGTTAGAACTGCTGCAACTTCATATTCAATCTAAAGTCTTGAGCAATGAATCATATGCGGAGGCGCACATTTCTACAAAAAACAAGTCACGTGATCGGTACTCGAACACCACCGCACAATCACAGACAAATAATTATCAAATGCAGTTGTTTTTTATATATTTGTCAACAAAATAACCTTTTTTGAGGGTTGCGGTGTGTTTGAGTACCTATCACGTGACTTTTTTTTTTGTAGAAATGTGCTCCTCTGCATAGGGTTCATTAAAACGTGCGTTTATGTGCAAATCATTAAACGTACTGTTATTTTTGTAGGAACTGCCATGGTTTGTCTTCAGAATCTGAGAAAAACCTTCAAGTACGGAGGTAGAAAGAACGTCCCGAGCATTGAAGAAATAACGGCCATTTCTGTAAGTGTTGGAAATATCCTCTTGTAAAATATTTCACCCCTTTTCGGAATTCATATATTTACGATGTTTCTTAATGTCGCAGGCTGGCAGAAACTCCAAGAGACAGATCTATCGGTTACCCGGAGGAACGGAGCGCGTGATCAACACGAAATCGACCAGCGTCGTCCAGGACATCATAGAAGACATTTGTTCGGCGCTGAACGTTCGTAGTCCCCAAGAGATGGACGAATTTTCCTTGTATTGCATCGTCGAAGGAGACACGCTCACGATGCCGCTCTCCAGAGAGGAATACATCCTCGACGTAACGACCGAACTGCAAAAGAATCAACAGGTACCGTACATCCCCCAACTTGGCAATTTTTAATTTAACGTATGGTTGCTCTTTTTTGCTGCTGATAGCTCATGGCCATGTTTTTATTTTTTTTTAGGTGTTTTACTTAATATTTTGTCGCTCGGTGTGGTATTATCCTCTTCGTCTTGACAACCAGCTGTACATAGAAGTAGTTTTCAATCAAATAGCTCCGGATTACTTGGAAGGGCTTTTGTTAGTGTTGCCAACCGACCAGCTAGAACAGGAGATTGTCGTAAGTGTTTCCATAATTTTCGTGAAATTAGTAATTATTTCAAAATTGACGAAATAAGCGTGAGAAAACGAGGGTGGATTATTTCGCTACTTTCCAGACGCAGGTTTTAATGCGCATGCATGTCGTAATTTCGTAGTCCGGCTAATGAACGCGATCGCACCCTTATCGCCGTCGATAAAAACCAATGACGAAAACTGCGATTTTTGCTACATCATTAAACAACGTAATTTTAAAATCTTCTTATCGAAAAGTTGATGGCAATGACTTCACTTGTGATGATCGCGTTACGTGAGAGCTGGATAGTTAAATGCACGATGCTGATTGGGAAAAATGAGAGTCTTACGGCACGAATGGGAAATTCGATTAACTTACAAGTTAGCTTACAGAGTATCGAAAGAAGGATTAATAATGTGGGTTACAGTTGAAACAAACAGAGTATGGGGTAGCTTATGGGTAAAACGACAGTACAGTACGCTTGTTGCTTCGACTGCGAGCAACATTGATCTTATAATTTATATTTTAAACTGTTTTAAATTTGATTTTTAGTTGGACATGAGCAAAATCGCAGCCCTGCTGCACAGGTGCGCGGGGATGGAGAACATGCCCATTCTCAAGGAAACCAAGTACCTCCTTCCGAAACCGGTTCTGTCCATCAGGCAGATCAAACCGCAGCAGTGGGTTCAGTTGGTCCAGGGGCACTGGAAGGACGTGGTTCGTGTGACACCCACGCAAGCCAAGGCTCAAACATTAGGTTGGTTCTTAGACAAGAAATAACAATTTTATAAACGACGTAATATTCCATAATTCTCACGTCCAGCTGATGGTCCATGTACGGTGCGCGCGCTACATGAACAACGGAGTATTTAATTTGAAGCGGTAATGAGCGATATGTAGTTTACAACTGCTGCTCTTGTTTACTTACATCGGAATTTCGCGGGACGTGATACAACATAATATTTGTGTTATTTCCCCACTCTGCACTTGCTATTTGTATTTTTCTACTTGCAATCAGTTTCGTTAAATTTTGTTTTTATTGTTTTGTAGAAATTCTTCAGAAGTGGCCATTATTTGGGTCCAGTTTCTTTGCTGTAAAGGTAAATTGCGTTTTTATTATTAAATACAAGCGCGAGAATACTCGAATGTAACTGAAAACGCAAAGCGTTGTTTTAATATTTTGCGTACACACTTTTTCCCCCCGCTTGCTGCGCTCGATTCTCTCCAATTTACAGTTAGTTTACGGTACGTAAATGGGAGAAAATAAGAACTCGGCAGGTGGGGAAAAGTAATCGTATATAAAGCGGATGCTGTACATTTTTGACTTTTCTTGATATAAGGTATTTTATTTAAGGAGTCAATTTAATCTATTTTTTTTTTCAGAGAATATCGGCGCCAATTCAAAAGAACGAGTACATATTAGCGCTCAACAGGAGTGGAGTTCACTTTTTGGACGTCGTTTCGCACGTGAGTTGAATTATTATTACGTGTTTTAGGTACAAAGGCGGGACTTTTGTACCACCGCCGTGACTTATTTTCTATTTAGTAATCATTCCGTGCGCAAATGTTCCATCGTATTTACGCCGGCCTGCGAAACGTTGCTCTTCACTGTTTTCCTTCGAAGAAATTTACATTTTATAGAAAAATTTACTAGTCTATATTATGTCATATCAGATCGGAGCAATTTTTATTCTAAATTCACGATAAGAAATAACTGCCATATTACGTTGAAATCAGGCGTTGGATATCCCCAGCTCTTCTGTTAATTTGTTAATCTGTTTTTTATATATGTAAATAGGAATCTCAAATCCGCTACCCGTTTACGGAGGTGATATCGACGCGAAAAGTGAAAGCCGATGACGGAGCGATGTTCCTGGACATGAAATGTGGTAATTTAATGGTTTCCAAGATAACCAGAATACAGACCGACCAGGTAAATACAACAATCTTTGTTTTTCATTCATTTTCAAACCCGCCATCAAAACGCGGATGCGCAAAGCGAAATACAGTAGTTACGGTCATAGGAAAATAAGGTTGTGGGTGTGTCTAATGTCTATGATACCGATATCACACAAAGTCTGTGTGTCTAATGAAACTGTTGGGTGGGAATTCTCCTCAAAGTCGATACATTCACCCCACATAATTTCCATAGTGGTGTCTGGACTGGGTTTAAGGGAGTTGCGCTACGGATTATGACACGCTATGGGAAAATTTCAAAGTAATGCCATAACTCTGAAACTTTTTT
>JAQFYH010000669.1:0-11537 GCA_034694405.1 Scolopendrellopsis subnuda
CAATTGTTGGATAATCAATCCGCAAAGAATTAGGATATTGCTATCCGTAGCATATTCGTTTAATATCAAAAGGACCCAATAATCCTCGACGATTACTCTGTATACACATTCTGTCTGTCAACTGGATTTGAGAAACTCGCCTTTTTCTCTGACATTTCTCTAATTCGGGAAATTTGACTGAAATAACATGTGAAGTTACTGTTACCTTCTTTCAGGCCATTTGGCGACGGTTGTCACGTATTGGGTGTTCTCAGTTCCACGAATAGACTCTGTGGGTATATTATATTGTAAATAAATTATACGACCTGCAATCTGCACTATTTTATCGAGCTGTTCCACAGTTTCATTTACTTTCCTGCCTAAGTTGGGATTAAAAAAAAATTGAAAAAAAAAAAATTCATGAAATGAGAAGCCTCTGATCTTCCATCGTAGAGATTTTTTACGAAGAGAGGTTGCTTTTTAGGAACAACTATATCGAAGAATTTTTTCGGTAGCCTGGTGAGTCCGCAGATTCCACTGAGGAATTTTACATCCATGTATTTCGAAGGCTTGATGCTTGTACTGCATCCATGTTGACCACGTTTGTGTTTTTTTAATGACCATCACCGCTTCCATTTCGAATGCTTAATTTATTCTCTCCATTTAGTATCATGAGTTTTTCCGAAATTCCGGATAATTTAAAAAAAAAAAAAATACGGTGGCTAATCATATTTTTTTCCCGGTACGATATTGATTTTATCATCTTATGCTTATTCCTTTGACTCGACCATCTGACCCCACCACAGGATTCTGATGCTGTGTTAGGATGCGGTTCAAGTTCCATTTTGATCTCTAATTCTTATCTACGAATTTCCGAACAAGATACTAAAGTATGAACTCCCACACCAACCAACTTTTTTTATTTTTTTATTTTTTTTCCAACCAATTAAGGGAATCGAAGCAAGTAATTTTATCATCTTAGTGTTATACCGCCAATGTAACTTAGTCTTTTAATTTAATAATAAGCTGTAAAAAGTTCTCAGAAACACGAGCAGCTTCTTCCAGTTCCATTTGGCCCGCGCTAGGGTGGTCAAATACCAAATTGACCAGCCTCCGTCAGCCATGATGTCCAAGCCACCGCGATCTCGTTCCGTTCGTTCGTGCTGCAGGGAAGTTAGATACGTGGATCGTCCGGAATGCTCGTAGAACCTGCTTGCAACTTTAGTCAAACTGGTGTCGACATCGCATATCGTGACGTATTTTAACTACAATTGCGCGTACAGCACGTGTAGTAGTTTCCATGGAAATAAAGTTTTAAAGTTTTAATTGAATTTTGAATAGGAAACTCAGATTTGCGGAAATAAGTAAAATGTACAATAATTTAATAATTACTTATTTTTCAAGCATTCGTTAAATGATCTTCGGTCGAGTCTTTGTTCTTTCTTGAAACATTATCGGTGGTTCATGTCCTATAATAACTATGGCTTCTAATTAGCCTATGGCTATTTAATATTACAAGTTTAATATAGAGCTTAAATCCGCCATTGTTCATACAATCCAATCCCTTGAACCGTTGAATTTAAATAATTTTCTTTTCAGAATTTAAATATACTAAAATCCACAGTAACCGGCACAGGAACAACGAAGGAAGCGATCGGTTTCCCGTGAACCAGATTGATTTTTTTTCGAAAAGATCTCGAGTCTTTACAAAACAAAACAAGACTAGAATATATCAATTGCCAATAGCATTAATTCTTTTTCGGTTTGCGGAGAAACCGAAAATTATTTTCCGAAATTTAAAGAGATGAAATTTCTCCTCGATTTCCAGCTTCAGAAAGTTTTGCTTGAGGCTGCAATTTCCAATTCCTTGGTGGAAATACAAATGTTTTAGGGATATTTATTTCTGTTATATCACACGTCAATAAAGTTCTAATGTAATCTATCCCCTTTCCACATGCCTACGTACAGGTAGGATAAAAAAATTATTACCATAATATGGTTTCTGCAGTTACATACAATGCCGTTGCTTCTGAAAGATTAAGCTATTTATCCGTATTCCACTCCTGAGAGGTCAGTGATTATTCTCCCCGTTAAGTTCCTCTCGTTGGCGTAGGGAATCAGACAGTAGGTACCGGGAGCCCAAACACATTCCCAGTAGTACTGCCTGGCGTTGGGTCCAGGAAGGTCAAACCTTGATCCGTAAGAATCTTGAGAAGTAAGGCGAATATTCCACGAAACAATATTGTCTTCCGATTCTTATGAATTCCTTTTGGCATCGTTTTCTTACATTACGCTAAACGCTTTTATTGTATTTTCTCACATATTTACATTATTTTTTCTCAAATTTTTGATCAATTTATGGTTCCACGTCTGCCTCCACATCCGATTAAGTTTTGAGTTACATTTCTCTAGGAGGAGATTAACAGTAATAACAACTGTTTACACAGGAAATATAACGTGAGCGAATTAAAAAATCGATTCTTAATTCTTTCCTGAGATTCTTCCTGTAACAGGTGAATATCCACGAGTGGACTTGGCATTCACCTGAAGTATGTAAATTTTCTTTTATGCTTTTATTTTCTCGTTTTATTTTCAACAACTACTCACCCATGATTTAGATAAAGGCTCGGTAGCAAAATTATGGAAAAATTACATATAAAATGTTCAGCAAAGTCAACAACTGTGTACTTACTGTAGCTCTACAGTATACCTATTTTCAGTACCGCTGCTTCTGTTACTTTTGCAGGGTTTGCTCTTGTATTGCATTTTTCATCTAGATGTTCATTCTGTGATTCGCTGATGGCCTCCAATAACGGCATGGATAACATTCGCTGCGAATGTTTTTCAACATTTTCAAACAGCCCGAAATTTAAAACAGAACGTACATTACGTGATTTTTTTTACAATGAAATCAAAAGTCTGAAACGAGTGATTTTTTTCTAATGTTAATTATATTTTGTTATAACCATTCGTTTAGCACATTGCAATCATACATTGGTATATAATTAAATGTCTTTATGGAATATATTGATCCTTGTTTCTCGAACGAGAACTAATAGTAGAATGAATAAATCCGGTTAAAACAACGGCTGTTCATCCACGCTGTTCCTTCCAGATTGGTTCGTCCCTCAATATCTTTATTTTGCGGTTTGACGAAATTTTTACCGAAGAAAATTAGATATCTGGTTGTTGACAACAACATACTTAAAAAAAAAAACAATATACGTGATGCGGATTAATAAGTCAACTTAATACTGGACGTGGGAACTTTCTTAGAATGCAACTAGGTTCTTCTCTTTCGGGCTTTCTTTATATCTACTTTCCTTTTTTCTTTCCGCAATATCTCCTTTTAAGCTTGTGGATATCGTTGCGAAATTGCGAATGCAACTGAGAAATTTGCAACATCAAGTCTCCCATCAGCCACTGGATGAATCTGATCGAGACGAACCCCGGGTTGCGAGTCGCCATGCAACCTGGAGTGGAATCAACTTGGCGTTCGCGAGCGAAGTATTCCTGGAACCGGAGAAAAACCACGAGGGATGGTTTTGCACCCCGTGGACTCTGAACCAAAGTTTGAAATCTGCGATGTACTTTCCAGCCATCGAAGGGGCTCTGATAGTGGCGAACGCTCTAACTCTTCATTGCAACACCGCATTCATCACCGGAAAGGCCCTGTTCATCCTGTTGAATGGCTGCACCAACTTGCAAAAATTTGGTTTCTCCAGAACAGGCAGCTAAAGAAGAAGTGGTTGAAGTGTTGCATGCGTGGGAAGCTGCTGTTCCAGGGAGAATCTTGGATCTGCGTGTCGAACCGTTAGGAAATCCTGGAATTCGCAGTCTGCCTAATGTTTTTACATCCGATTGAGGAATTTTTCTTTCCCATAGATTACGTTATTGCGCATTCTACCTTTTAGGAACAACTTGACTCATTTAGGTGCAGTTATGATTTAAAATTTGCTTGCAGGTGATATTGAAATTATCGATCATTTCTCTTATGCAGTTTTAATTTTCCTTATTATTTTGGCGAATTCTCATGTGGACGTAATTTCTATGCGAATAATCTAAAACGGTAACGAAATAATAGCCTACTTTTTTTTTCGCACGCAACTTTCAGTAATAGTTTTACCAAGATCGTTCTTGGTTTTACCGCTTATGATGTCGTGATTCGCAATTTCCAGACTCATTCGAAGGTGCAATTTACGAGTATTCATAATAAACTTGTAATTTACTTCATCGAAAAAAAAAAATCTTGATGGTAGCCTACTTGGTACCACGAAAATAAAATAAATAAATAAATGATGTTGTCCATTAAAGTCAGGTGTCTTAGAAACTTATGAGAAATCACTGCCTTGTACGTTCCTGGCTTCAATCTAGGTGTCGCGCTTATCCGGCGAAGTTGGTGTCTATTTACTTCTCGAAGTGTCCTGCGATGGCGTCAATGTACAGCAGATTACTTGCGCAACAACTAACATCGCTGCTCTGTGGCACATCGCACAGGCGAAGAAACGGCACTTACTCGAGAAAGTGCTGCAAATTGCGGTTCGCTTCACCAGCGGTTTTGTGGACTCGCGGAAAGACGGAAAAGTATATTAATCCTCACCCTTGCGGGCCTTGCCTTCAACGAAATCAAAATGATGTGGTCTATATCAGCAGCTGCATCAGGTTTCTGCTCAAATTCTGGACAGAGTTGGCAGTACCTCAAGCCAGCCGCGTCGTCGTTGAAAATAAATGCAGCACAAAGTTTTCGTACCAAATCGACGGGCACTGTAAAGAAAGTTATATAGAATTAAATAAGGCGTATAAGTTATTAAAATACGTATATGCATAGTAGAGTAAACAAGATATATTAATTACTAAAGTAGTCCTAAATTAAAGCTGCTGGAAAAATAGAATTTGCTGTTTTAGATTTGCTATGTTCGTAAGTTTTCTACCGTTGCTTTTGTCATAATTATGCAGTATCTATAAAGTTACTGGTATAAAATAGTGAAATCTATAAACTAGAAGTTTAAGTTTCCCGGCAAGTTATGGGGAATGCAGCTGTAAGTGCGAATAGAAGCGTCGTAGCTGAAGAAAGAAAGAAAAGGACAAGAACGGACAAATTTTAATTTTTTTTTATTTTATTTGGAAACAAAACCGCATTTGACCATTAAAAAAATACGTTGGAACGTTCTTTTAAAACTCAAAATATACATTAGTAAGAGAAATTAAATATATAATCCTTTAAATTCGTTTTAATCGAAAAAGTTTTTCGCGCCGAATTTTGGATTTGACGGAACCTGTAACGTTATCTAAGCTTTTTAGCTTGCTTTTAGACATTTATCAAACGAAAGTCGGTGGTTATGATCTTCTTACAAGTCAAGACTGGGCAATTTTGTCCAATTAATTTCGAAAGGCAGGATCTGCACATAAGGTGCCCGCAGTTGGTCAATATGAATGGAGTGCCGGGAATCTAGACACATAAAAAAATCATAGATTAATTGCAGAGTGCAGATATTACGGTATATACCGCGGTAAATTAAATTATTTTTCAGACCTTCGCGACCCACCTAGAAACCCTTGGCGACCCACTGGATGATTGTTTTTTGTGGGTCTTCTAAAGAGAAGACCCGTTCTAGATATAATTTAGAAAGAATCGCTGGAGAAATTACGTTTAGGAATATAGCTCACTAAAAATTGTATAAGGTTTATTAGATCATTACTAAAAACGAAAAGTGAAATAATTTGTTTTCCTTTTTGTAAGCCTGTGCTCTGCACACAGTTCACACCTGATACACCCAATTATACAAAATCGGAATTTTTCGTACGATAAGATGCTTTTATTTTATGTTGACCCAAATATAAATACAAATAAAAAAAAACTTATATTCCAGGTGAGTGCAAGGCTATTTTGGTTTAAGGTTTCCACTAATTCTCTCTCTCTCTTTATCAATTTCACCTGGAAATTGATTTTTTGACGTGAAGGCGTTGTCTGTTACATTTCTCCACGTTTTTGGTCTCAGAAAGAGCGTCCACTAACTATTCAACAAAAATTTTCCGTAAGCCACGTTGAAGGCAGTCCCCCTTCATAGCATACATAACTTTTTACCAGCAAACATGTGCGAGATGGTTGAATCGCACGCCATGAAATTCCCTAAGTTGAATTTTTACGTGTTGTTTGTTTTGTATTTTCTGAAACGACAGCGACACCTTATCGAATATTCAGGATTAAAAGAGATTGTTGTTATGTTCTGAAGAAGTATGTTTTACTGGCTCAAAAATAATGTTTTTGTTGTTGTCCTTTTTAAAATTAAAACCGTTACTTACGGAATGATTTTTGTTTATAGCTAAAGTATAATTTTTCAGTTTTATAATAATTCTAAGCGACGAAGAAATGTCGCAAATTTAACTCCGCTTGCTATACATTTACAGCAAATACACGCTACGGTATAACAGTTGTGAATGACCACACATTTTAGTTACCGGTTTAATTTAATATGCATTGAAAGGAATTTGAAGAACAGCTGTTTCACACCCGCCATCTTCCCGAATTCAAAAATCTTTTGAAAAAAAATCCGAGACTAAAAATAATTAATTTTTTTGTAGCAGTAGCGCTGGTTTTCGGTTTTCCGAATATAATTTCAAAATTGGGAAATTGTTGTTCTGTAATTTGGAGAATGATATGATTTCATTGACGTCATAGAAATCCTTTGTTTCTAAGTTTTCGAATATTCGCATATCCGTACGTGTTATAAAATTCCGTGCATTACTTAATAAAATTCCGAATTTTATCGCGAAGTTTTCCAAATGGAAGGGACGAAACAAGTGTCCTGAACTCGTGTAATCTGGGCATGGGACCTGGGTCTGCGACGATGCCTCTCATTGTGGAAGATTGAAATTTTCTGTCGCGAACCATTTTCATAACCCCAGGATGACTCCGGAGTAGATCCTCCTCGTCCTTTGTGAAGTACCGTCTCTTGGACTTTTCAGTGACGTCACTGACGTCGTGTGTTGCAGTCTCGTCATCCAGGCTATCGCGAGTTCTTTTCCTCGACTGTCGTGTTGGTGAGCAGTTCTGTTCGACCATAACAGAATTTCCTGCAACATTCTGGAAAAGCCAAAAAAAAAAAATTATTTACAACATTTTCAAGTACGTTAAAGTTCTCGAAAACGGAACTTGATCAACTGATTTCAATCTCACCTTGGTCAACAAGCTGTTGAGTATGCGCTGCACTTCGTCGTCTAGTTTTTCGCTGACCTGCATCGTTGAAAAGGGCTCTGATATGTCGATTGGAACGTGCTATTGGAAGAATAATAAATTATTTTACTTATTGGAGGAGACATAAAATTTTTTAGACTATAACATGGAAACGCGAAAATTGGATTCTTACCGTTTTCCGTTCAGCGGAATGGGAGGTTACTTCCAGAGGTAAAATGGCCGGTTCTGCATGTGGTGTGTCATGAGCAGCGTGCAATAACATTAATGAAATCGTACGTTCAGCGCAAGTAATTTTTTAAAAAAACAAGTAATAGTGAAAAGTGCTGCGATTAACGAGTTGAAACGTATAAGTTTATTCTTACTAATGGTTTTTCGCGTGTAACGCACTTCGCGATCTCCAAGTCGTTTACAAGTTCCCTGTTATCTACGTCGGTGGGTGGGTGCACGGAATTATTCTGAAAACGAAAAAATGTGTACGTCAGCAATTTCAGTGTTACGTGTTAACCAACGTTTTTCCTGCAGTATTTACTCCACTTGCAATGCAAAACGTGTTTTCCAGAATGTACTCATTTCGGATTCTTACCGTTTTCTGTTCAGCGGAATGGGAGGTTACTTCCAGAGGTAAAATGGCCGGTTCTGCTCCATTAACGACTAAAAATTACTTCGTAGAAATAACATGGCATTTTTTTGGTCACAATTCCGGATATGAACTTCAATGCAGACTCGAGTTTCCATATATTTTCCTTTTAAATTCGTGTCCTGCACTTTTCTCTAGCACATGATCAGATCATATGAGTTGAGATCTCAATGGAGTTAGAAAACATTTGTTGATATCTTTTCTAAAATCAATGCTCTCGATGGCCCATTCATTCGCGCAAACTTGACCCAATGCCAACTTGACCCAAACCGATCTCCAAATTTCAGCTGATGAAATTGACGCCACAGATTCATGAGGTTATTTCAGTGGCTTTTGAATTTCGTATTGTGTGGTCTCGTATTAAACATAGTAGAAAAATCTGCTTTCACCATAATTCTGCCGCTTGGATAAACACATGTTTAAATCATACACATGGCTCAACCTTTTATTATTCGACAGCTTTGTCTCACCGAGAAAAACATGCAGTATCTTTTGTTAACTTCTATTTCCAATCCTTACCAATTTAAACTCTACTCTTGTCTTCCTGTAACAGGTGGACTTGGCATTCACCTGAAGTATGTAAATTATCCTTTATGCTTTTATTTTCCCGTTTTATTTTCAACAACTACTCACCCATGATTTAGATAAAGGTTCGGTAGCAAGGTTATGGAAAAAGTACATTTAAAATGTTCAGCAAAGTCAACAACGGTGTACTTACTTTAGCTCTACAGTATACCTATTTTCAGTGCCTCTGCTTCTTTTACTTTTGCAAGGTTAGCTCTTGTATGGCATTTTTCATCCAGATGTTCATTCTGTGATTCGCTTGGCCTCCAAAAACGGCATGGATAACATTCGCTGCGAATGTTTTCAACATTTTCAAACAGCCCGAAGTTTGAAACAGAACACGCATTACGTGATTTTTTTTTACAATGAAATCAAAAGTCTGAAACGAGTGATTTTCTTACAATGTTAATATATATTTTGTAATAACCATTCGTTTAGCACTTGCAATCACATCTTCGTATATAATTAAATGTCTTTTTTGATCCTTGTTTCTCGAATCCCGTATCTAAGCGAACAAATTTAGTCGTGGTGCCGAACAGCCTGCGTCAAACTCTGTAGTTTTGAAAATGATATTTTGCCAAGTACAAACGAAATAAACAACAACACAATTATTCTTCGTATACTTTTGTTTGCCTAAGTCCCTCATCGTCTAACAATTCTGAAATTGGAACGTCATTGCGCTGTTCTTAAATTCCAATATTTATTCATAAGAATTGCTCTCAAGTTTTGAGAGAGGGGGGAAAAAGCCATGCCCCTAAATCCAGATCTTTTCAATCAGTTGGGGAGATACAAGCAAATAGACGGGAATAAGGTCGTGGTTGACTTCAACACACCACCACCTAGACGACCTTCATCACCTGAAATGGAGATACTTGGTTTCGTGGCGGCACATTTAGGTAGTTGAAATAGACGGAGTTGCAAAAACAATCAAAATTTGAGACGTATGATGAGGAAAATCCAGAAGAACAACCATCGGAAAATCCAGTTGAAAATGCCGAGTTTTCAATGATCAGAAATTCTACAACACTTTCGTAACCATGACCAAAGCCGCGCTTAGAGTTTTGGCGGTTGGTCGGCGGTAGAATATACGGGCTATGTCTTTCGTGTGAGCGAGGAGAAGTGCCATCTTGTTTTGAATTTCATCGCTACTCTCCGCAACTTTCTGTTCCACGATCCTGCGGATTTCACGTGATAACCTCTTCTGGCAACCGTTGCTTCCCTGTTGTCCCTTAAGGAATTTATTGGGGTTGTTCATTTTCTTCCCATTGGAATTCAGGAACAGATAGTCAGAATCTCCAGGAACTACAGGGAGTTTGGGGCGAAGCTTCGTCACGTACTTATCAATGAGTTTCTTCTCTTCTGACGTCAATACGATCCCCGCCGGTCCGTGTCGACGCGTCTTGTGCTTCGCGACAGTCAAAAAACTGACGTTGCCTTCTTTGACGGGGGTAATGGGATGGTAGTCCGCTAAGGTGGCTCGATCATAGACCCCGAACCGCTGAAAGTTCTTCAAAATTGTCACACCTAACAGCTGCTCATGAAGGAATTTCAGATCGTTGATGTTCGGATTCCCGTTGATGAATGCGGCCCTCCTGTCTTTAGAATACTGCGTATTAAGAGGTCTCTCCAGTTCCGCTAACGATGGGAGAGCTCTCTCGCATTCTTCGTTCAGTCTGACGCCCGCATTCTCCAGGTTCAATCCGTTGTATTTTTTGCACAAATTTTTAACAACTTCTTTGGTATCGTCGAGTGATTGGCGCAGCTTAGTCAGCCCAGATGACATTCAGCTGTATATTCCCTATCTGTGGAATAAAAGAAAACATACGCAGCGAGAGCTGGTATTTTGCGCCAAAATAAACGAGTCCTGTCTTGGTTGGAGAATTTATTCGCATTTACGGCGACCGGTTGGTACTGTATTAATTACTGATGAAAATAAGTTTTAAATATTGTTTTATTCTTTAACTATACATTCTCACATTATTAGGGATAAGGTTGTCAAAAATGGTCTATTCTCCTGGAGAGCCCTTTTGTGAAGAATTTTCAATATTCTCACACCGTCGAAGAATAGGCGACCAGTAGAATCTTTCCCTGTTAAACTTAAATTTGAAATTTTTACACAAGAAAAGAATACTTTTTTTTACAATATTATTGTAAAAAAAAATTTTGTAAATTTTTTTCACCGTGCAGTCCTTTTCTTGTCACATTTACTAGCGATAGTTTATTACATGGAGAAACACATAATAGGAGGTCTACTTCACCCAGATTTAAAATCTATTAATCAAAAACATTATTATTTATATGTAGTTCAGATTAAGTCAACAACTGTCATAACTGCTTTATTTTATATTATTTTTGTTTTCTTCAAAATAGTAAATACAATATTCCTTAGAGGAGGATAGAACGAAACATAACTTTTACCCCGTCTACCCAAAAGTTATGTCACATTTGCTGGTAAATTACTGTTTTACATGCTGGTACATTTTATTCCACGAGCAATTGTGCTACCCATTTAACATTAAAATTGGAGTTTGTGTTGGATTAGCTTTATTGATTTCAAGAACGAATTGTTCGCTCACTAGATATAAGCAGGAGAAAATACTGGAGTATGGATCTCTCTATTTTTAATCTCTCTCGTGCTTATGTGCGGGGGATGCCTCTTTGCGAAGAGAAATCATTATTGGACACTTCTGTCTGTTTCGTTAATTTCCAAGAAATGGCACTATAAAAACTGAAATACCTCGTATAGGCTTCTTGCATAAGGTGTGAACTGCATGTGGTACAAGTTAATTGGATCAGTCCCTTTCTTCGCGCAAAGTGAAAAGAATATACAAGGTACATAATAATAATAATAATAGTTTATTTCTCAAGGGTAAGTTAATTACATGGAGAAATATAATTGGATTAGTATATGAATATTGCAGAATTAACCAAAAAGGTCTGCCAGGATCTGTAATTGCATCCTTTTCGAAGACGAACCAGTATAATATAATAATTCTTTTTCAGCACTAAAAAAAACTGAGAGAGAAAACAAAGGACCATTCCAAACAAGGGTCGATTTCTGCCCCCTCTTGGATTTGAATGAAATTTTACAGGTAGAAACTAGACTATATTAGGCTATAGAAATTGAAAACCGGAAGTCGATATCACTTCCGGTTGCGTTTC
>JAQFYH010000670.1:0-11536 GCA_034694405.1 Scolopendrellopsis subnuda
ATATTCTAATTCCTTGATTGTGCAGAGAAATTAGCGCGAAAAAACTCCCGCTTTTCCACTAAACGACACTTCTACCCGAACAAGAATCCCTGTGTGTATTTACATTTTGTTATTTACTACTCCGTATAATGTAATCTAGTAATGACTAAATGAGTATTAACTCTCGGTGACGATTGTGGGTGTGTCGAGTAAGAAACCTATGGATATGATCATCTCAACGACAGAGCAGCTTAATCCATACTTCTCCAGTGGGATGACCAAGAAGGGTGGCGATATGTTATCACCCTACCAGAATTTGAAGATGAGAAACGTCAAGGAGTCGGACAATGAAACTCTCTGTCGAGTAAATCTCATCAGGCCACTGGAACTTCCCATTTAAAAGATGCTCATGCATAATCAAACTGCATCATAATATGTAAATCGTTATGATAAAATGGACTTTTGCGGACAAACAAAAGTAATAAAAAAAAGAAATGCAGCGCTAGTTCATGGTTGAGAGACAGACGATGTAAAAACGAGCATTTTTTCTTTCTTTCATTTCGAACTGAATAAGAAAATAATCAAGGTTAATACAGAGAATTCGACCCTCTTGCTCCACACGGCTAAATCTCCATGACCAAATGGGATAAAGTGCAGGATCGTATAAACGGCGTTTAATTAGTCAAATAGATTCGACTGAACCATCTCTCGTTGCTTCTCAAAACTCTTATATGAATTGTTGTTGGAAACTAAATGTATACAGGGTGTTTCGCAATTGAAATTACTTTGACTGTCCAGTGATTGCTTCTCAAATGGAACGAGAGCAGTTGAGTGACGGACTTTAGTTAGGACTCTCAACGCTTTTCCCTGTCCTCATTAAAAAAAAAGTTACAGACTCCAATTTCGATATATTATCCAATGTTTCTTCGTAAAAAAAAAAAGTAATTCATTTAAAATGCGCGGTAGATACTAATTTAAGGGTATATTTGTCAAGGCAACAGATGCCAACTCCAGACGTACGAGTAATACTGTAAATTGTATTGTACTCGAATATAATTAATAAACACATTTCGCAACTTCGACGAATGTACAAATTGTCGCTACTCGCTAACTTGTTCGTCTGCGAAGTTACAATTTAAATTATACCGTATACTGAAAGTTACTGCTATGTTTACACTAACTTTAGCACTCCATACAGCGTACTAATATTCGTACTTGTGCACTTATACTGAACTGCTATACCGTATGTTTACATTTCGGTACTCCATAACTGGTATACGTGTATTCGTCTTTTCCATAAATCGTCCTTGCGAAATGTGTCTATTGATAAAGTTAGTAGGCAAACAGAAATTCGTCGAGTACAGATCCATATACAGTATGAACCGTAATGAACCTACTGCTCAGCAAATTATCTACCTCCTGATTGCTTTGTAAACCAGAGCATATAATGAAACAAAGTCTGCCTCTGTAATAACTTGAAAATCGAGTCCCTCGTAAATAAGAACCGCATTGTATTAAACTATAGCTTAGAAAAGAAAAGTCGCAACTAATTAAAACAACACAAGAAGTCGTTTTATCTGGGCATGTAAAATTCGTGACGGCGATTACTGAACTAGGTGTTGGTAATAGAAGAGTATCAGTCTGTTACCGTGTATAATGTCATGTAATACAATGGGTGTGCGCCGTCGCACCCCCCTCTCCCCCAAACCGGAAGAAACAGAGAAGGGTCTTAATCAAGTACGTTCCAAAAACGATAAAAAACAAAATGATATTAGAAACGCCGGGTCTAATGACCCAGTTCGTGAGTTATTCAATTCATCTGAAGTAGATTTTGATCTTCTAAAATGATACTTACGAAAGTATCTTTTAGCGAGAGAGAAAAAAATGGTGGATAATAAGTTGCTAATGGCTTCTGTCAGAGTATAAAGTGGTGTCAAAGGTTGGAAAACGAATGTTTTATGGAGAATTTTATGTTATTTGGTCTTTGCAACTTGGGTGTTTCCACCTCCCGACGAATTGGAGGGACACGAATTATAAAAGAGCCACTCAACGTAACTGTTTTATTGCAGAGTCGAAGCTTTCGATTTAAAATTCCTCACTATTGAGGTCCAAACTCTGAAGCGTTACAACTATCACTCTGACACTGACAGCCCCTAAGATAACTGGGGTTTGAACCTTGAGTCACAATCACATTGAAAAAGCACCAAACTTCCTTTCAAAGATCAGGCAATTGACTTGGATCGAGAATGTAACGGGGTTTCGAGACGAGCATTAATGTGAGCAAATAAGACATCGTATTCGCCGTTTACTGAGCATTGAAAGTCCATTTAGCAATTAAAATTAAAATTGAGCAATTAAATCCTTTGCACCAGCACTGCAGTTGCCAGTTAGATGAAAGTCGTTAGGGCGAGACTGCAATTCGCCGGCACCGCTCGCTGTAGAAAGAATGTTGTTTTAAGGTGGTTTATGACCATATTAGAGAGTCTTTAGAAATCCTAATGAGAAAAAGGTGGAGTCAAACAGTTACGTAACGGTTACACAAAATATCTCCATTATTTAAAACCGAATTCCAATTATTATTTCTTGTTGAGTAACTACGTGGGCGGATCAGGAGATATAATAATGCGAGCATTATCTGCTGTCTCGTGGTTCATATTACAATGGTGGGTCTCTGATGGAGACATTAGTGGGTGGATATTCTGGAATTTCTACTTTCATATTATACAATATCATCTAACTGCACTTTATCTTTTTTTAAAAAATTACAAGTCACGTAAGAAAATCAATTTGTTCCACCCAGACGAAATTATTAGTCAAAATTCGAGCAAATATTCTGTTCGATCGAGATCAGCGAACAATCTTTCACAATATTCCGCAATATTCTCGTACTGCAGATCAACAATCTTTGTTGACCGACTTGATTGCGATTTCACCAGTTTGAGAGAAAGGCGCATGATTTCGAATTCTGTCTGGAAGACAGGGATTGACAGATTGTCCAATTCGGAAAATCAGACTTCTGTTCAGAAAATCTGAGTATGGAACGCCAATTGGGATATTATTCTAGATAGCTTTATACATAAAACCATGATACTGTCCCAATCGGCGGTCCATACTCAGATTTTCTGAACAGAAGTCTGATTTTCCGAATTCGACAAAACACTATGGTCGACTTTGCATTTTCCGTGTTTACAAACCCATTCATTTTCAGGCTCCCTACGTTCGCTGGATTATCTTAAGGGTCTCCATGACAACGCTACAGACCAGGGTTGGCGTTCCTGCACGTTCCGGCACGTGGCGCGCGCAAATCTCCATTTTGTGCCGCAGTTTGAAATAGGAGTCGTGATCAGTGTAAGCACTAGTAGGTAACAAACAATAGCCCACCCATTCCAGTACATTTATGTTTGGGCGGTACAAGTGTACTTTAAAGAGTAAACACATGACGTAATAGTACTTGAGTACTAAGAGTGCAAGTGTACTAACGAGGTACACATGTACGTATGAGTGCAAGAGTACTTATGGGTGCAAAGTGTGCGTAATGGTGCAAGTTGACGTCAAGTATGAATGTCCAAGAGTGCAAAGTGTACGTAATGTAGCATAATGACGTTATGTATGAGTGTACAAGAGTGTAAAGTGTACGTAATGGTGCAAAAATGAGGTAAAGTAAGAGTGTACAAGAGTGCAAAGATGACGCAAGAATAAGAGTACAACGAGGTCAAGTGTAAGTGTTTTACGAGTACACACACACAACACAATAATAACATCATAATATGGGGGACGACGCGTGAAAAACGGAAAAACGGCAGCGGCGGGCGGCGGGCGGCGACGGCGGCGGACAATTTGCGGAAGAGACGTGATAATAAAGTGATATATTTTAAAAAAACGCGTCCAATATACCAGATACGACGTTGTGTGGATAAGTTCACAATTTTAATTAGCGGCACACTAGTCCCACAAAAGCATGTCCATGTGTTTGGTCAAGCACGTGTTTAATATTTACATAACGTAATACGGGCACACCCGCCTTTCGCCAAAAGCACGTGGTTAATATTATTATTATTTCGTATGACGTAATACATCACATGGCACCAAAGGTAAGAAAATAAACTATGAAAAAAATTGAATATCTGGGTAATTTGAAGGAGGAAAATTAATAAACGGTATCTCAAAATGACGATAATTTCGAGGCCGAATTAAGGGGAGGATAAAAGGGGTACGTCACAACAGGAAATTTTGGGTTATTTTTGAATGAATAAAAAGTCACATTTTTCTATAATACCATACATTCATTATGTTATAGGTAAGAAACCATTATATAGTTAGTTTTTTATATTATTTTCACTGTATTAACAAGTTTTTTTATTTTATAAAGAAAATAAACGTGGAATAAAAATATTGTAAAACAAAAACATCATAATAAACCTTGACTTGTTTTTGAAACGCACATGCTTAAATTCTATTTCTAATTAATGACCTATGGACTTAATTATAAACTTACGTTTAGGGTAGCGTCGTAACAGTACACATATTTGTACATCAGTCCCATTGAATGTTTATAAATAATCACTTAGAGAGACCTCTACAGACTCAGCTATCTGCTAAAATTATTTAAGGTATCCTAGTTTATAGCAATCATTTACGTTTATTATAATTATATTTTAAACAGATGGAAATAGTTTTTGGTGTTGTAGTGTGTTACTGTGCTACTGCTAGGTGTACTTAAACAACTATATTCATACCTGGTCCACATAATATTTGTATGTCATGTCCATGTGTTTGATCAAGCACGTGTTTTTATATTTACAATTTTAACGTGACGTAATACACTGGACCTTTGGCAGCAGCAGCAGCAGCAGCAGCAGCCCACCGGTCCCATAAATCACCGGGTTCTAAAAATGCAGCTCCCAAACTTTCTGTATAGCCCCCCATTTTTTTTTACAAAAGTTTTTAACCTTATTAAAAATTAATTAAAAAAGAATGTGTGCGGGTGGAATTCCATTTAGGTACATTTGCCCGCATGACGTAATCACAAAACACGTGGTTAATTTTTGGCAGCAGCAGCAGCCCACCAGTCCCATAAATCACCGGGTTCTAAAAATGCAGCTCCCAAACTTTGGCAGTAGCAGCAGCCCACCGGTCCCATAAATCACCGTGTGTTTGGTAAAAGCCCGTGTTTATAATATTTACAATTTTTAGCATGACGTAATCACAAAACACGAGGTTAATTTTTGGCAGCAGCAGCAGCCCACCGGTCCCATAAATCACGTGTGTTTGGTAAAAGCCCGTGTTTATAATATTTACAATTTTTAGCATGACGTAATCACAAAACACTACTACTACTACTACTGTCTGAAAGAAGTACATTTGTAACCTATGTTACCTAGGTTACCTAGTGTATTCAGTTGAGTTACTACTACTACTACTTCTACTACTACCACTAGCTAGAGGGTTGAAGTTGTTACTAGCCAGAGGGGAAATATAATAACGAGACTGATTTTTTTAATTCTAATAAGTTTATTCATAATACTTTTTTAAAATATTACAAAACCTTATTCATTTATAATGAATATAACGATACATTGTTAAAATAGTTTTGAAAAGAACCTTATTCATTTTATAATGAATATAATAAAACACAAACAACGTTAATGAATGATACATTGTTAAAATAGATTTGAAAAATCTTTCTTCTTCTTCTTGCTATACTTGGCCTCCAGCTCTAGAAAGTGTTTATATCGTTTGGTTTGATACTGATTTTCCCCCTGAGAATTTTCAATCTGCGCATCGACGGTGTCCATTACTTTGTAATATTCTGCCTCTTGTTTATATTCTGTTTCAGAATTAACGTAAGCAGCCGTAGAGAGTTGAGGAGTCTCTTCATTATCACTAGCGTTATGTGATTTGACGTTTACAGAGAGTTGCTGCTCGTTTGTTTCCACGTACGGTTGGGTACTTTCATCAAATACGTAGGGTGGTTCGATCCAATAAAATGGAAACTGGGCCTCTTGATTACCACAATACTCTTCACTTTCGGGAATTTGTTCATCCGTTACTATTTCTTCCTTTAACAGTGCATACGAATAGTCACACGATTCGTGAATGGTGGTAAGAGAACAATGTGGATAATATCCCAGCTTTTCAAAAACGATTTCTTCGGTTATTCCAGTTAAAATTTGGAATAGAGTACGTAGGTCGGGTTCTTGTAAATTCTCATTAAAAATGGCATGAATAAGCAATCCACAGGGCTTCGAATCCATTCTGATTTGAATTAAACTACGGGAACGCATCAACTGATCAAACAGAGCTTTTCCGTCAACCTCCTTATTAATATTGATTCGGTATTTAGAACGAGGAGAATATTGAAGCATATCCAAGGCGCCAAACAATGAGATGTACTCAAATTCCTTTAGTTTATAAAGTTTATCGCAGCTGACGGTCTTTGTCGAAAAACGAGTAAGATTTGGATTCTGTTTTCCAAATAATTCGTAAAAGAAAGTCTGTACTTTGACAACATTCATTTCGGTCCCGTTAAAGGTAACGTAAACTTGGACATCTTTTGATTCGCAACTGTCTGCAGCCAGCAAAAAACATTTTACACAACCAAATAGGACCAGGGTATTGTAAATTACAATAGGGTTCACTTCTTTAACGTTGACGAGAAATGAACTAAGAATATGATGATATCCGGTACACATGTTTAGTGTGTCTAGCGTAATTTGGTTTCTTATATTTTCCATGTTTAAATAGGATTTTTGTAACAGTAAGAAAACAATCCTTCTCCTTTGACAACGTACGGGAAATATTATTTTAAATAGACCACCACTTGTGTAAATCACAAGAGTACAAAAGAACATGCGCATAAAATATATCAGTACAAATGTGACGTTATCAAAGGTTCTTGATGCACTCTGATGGGACAGATGTTCTTAGGTGTACAAGTACTAAACCCCTTTTTAAAAAAGGGGTCTTAAATTCCCCTCAATAAAGACAATAATTAGACATTTTTGATTAACGAGAAACGGTTTATTATTAACAGTATTATATTTTAACAGCTTTTTAAAAACACATTTTTAATTCTTACTTTAATATTTTATTAACTAATTTTTAAACAGGTGTTTTCCTTTACTAAATATTTCAACTCCAATATTTAATATTTACTGGTAAACTGTATATATATATATATTTTTTTACTTTTTATTTCTTTCTTTAATATTTATTAACTAATTTTAAAAAACATTTCCTTTACTAAATATTTTATAACTTTCAAACACAATTTTAAATAATTGCTGGGTAAACTTTAATTTTTTTACAGTCTTTCTGTAGTTTTCCGCATAGTCCTTTATTCACACAGCTTGATCCACTCTTTGATAGACGAAATCATTATTTCAAATTCTTCAAAATTGAGAATCATGCAGCTTCCGTGCTGTTTCCCTTTCACGATGCGTGTCAGACACACGGTGCTCTTGTTGACGGTGAAGAAATTGAAAGCCCCCTCGTCGATGTTTACCGGAACCGATTGATTAAAGAAGAATCTTTCCGTAATGCTCCAACATTCGCCTAGGATCGGACGTTTATCCACTAATTCCCGGGCATGATGCGGCTGCAGCGTCAATCCTTGTTTGGTGTAAAAGAAACCATTGTTCGGCTTGGTAACCACGAGCCGAAGATTAAAAAAGTATTCTCGGACGTTGGTCTGAGCGCTGATAAAACTGTTTAAACTGAATCTCAAATTCTGGGAAAGAAATCGTCCCTTCTCCTCTGTGAATGTCGAATAAGTTTCTTGTTGCTGCATTTTTTGGTTTATTTGTTTTGTTTTGATTTTGTTTTTTGTAAACAATACAATATTTCTTACACGTCTATGAAGCTTTTATTCACTGAAACAACATCAAACGAATAGCTTGTGTGTGTAAATTTTCTCAAGTTCGTGTTTTTATTAGAATATTACGTCAATTAGAATGGTGTTTTGTGTAAAAATGCAAAAGTGCAGATGCGCTGGTGAAAAATAATTAAGGTCAAGTACATTATTGTCACGATTATTATTTCTTAATCATATAATGGGACTTGTAAAAATAATTAAGGTTTGGTACAATGACGAGCAACTCTAAGTGATTATTTTAACCACTTAGTGGGTCTAATGTAAATAGCTTCTGAAAAGGTATTCGAGTCTTTAAAGTATGTTAGTATTCACTATGATAGTCTTTTGGTATTATTTAACCCTAGGAAAAAGTACTACATGCTATAAAAAACTCACAAAAATCCTAGACACAAACCCACTGTTTGAGTTTTAAAAAGCTCTCTTTCATTAACTAGAATTATTACATAGACACAAGATGGTGTAACTTGCTTAGTTGTCGCTACTCTGCTTTATTATATTCATTACATCATGTTTGTCACGATACACATGTCTACCTTTAAGCACATGGACATTTTTTTATTCCCAGTTCATAAAATTTTTAGAAGGACTAATCTTTTGTTAGTCTGAATAATAAATTATGTTTAAGGATATTATATGAAGAAAATATACTTCAAATACAAGTAGTTAGATAAGTATTAATGTTTTAATTCTTTAACAAAACATTCCAAAACACATAATTAGTAGGTTTTTTTTTTTTTATACAGATAAGTTTTGTACATACAATTATTTTAAAACTATTTTAAAGATTTTTACAAATAAATCTATTTTTGGAAGTCAGAAAATTTTAGACAATTTAGACAAGTTTTAAAGTTACATATCTTAGGAACTACACCCAAACCGCGGGTGGTGTGTAATGAAGGTATACTTATTTAATTTGTTGTTGATACCAACGTTTTTATGTATCCACATCCAGTATGATGATCTTTGAATACTTTGTGGCGTTATAAACCGCATCACAAATCCTAACACTCACATTCAGCAATTGCTTTTGGAACTTTTGGAAGACTTTTTTTTTAAAGTTAATCGTAACAGCTAGGACTCGTTTGAATTCCTCCCCCTTCAATTTCAAACGAATCTGGTTCGCACATCCTTCCAACTCCACTTTCGTTCTACAGTTGGTTAGGATTGTCTTAACCAATTCAATTGCATCTTCAGGTATCAAATCAAATCCAAGAAAACGTACTTCCACCAACCCATGTGCTCTCGGCACCAGCTTCAAAATGATGTTAAGGAGTACAGAACGACTCTTTATGAATTCTTCTTCTTGTACCTCGTGACTCCTATTCAAACCAAAGTAACAGTTTGTGAGTCGTCCTTGGGGTTTGGAAACAATCGTCTCCAAACACTTGATAAGGTTGGTTAGTGATCCATTGTAATCCTCATCTTTGTTTATGGAAATGAATTGATCTTGAAAGTCATCTGTATCCTGCCTAAAATTAAACTCAAAACAGAGGTCTTGGATGTATGTACCATAACGTTCACAAATCTTGACAACTTTTTCATCGTCTTCTTTGTTTCCAATAAATGTGTGGTGAAGTTTTTTTGGACCCACTTTTGGATCTTGAAAGGAGAGATACCATAGTTTACAGGTAGCACCAACATTCACTCGATCAGATGGTTTTAAATAAGAAAGGATGTTAACCATTGTTGTTGTGGGAAGATCTTTCCATGGGATATTAACATTCTTTTCCATTTTTAACACATTTTTGTTACAATCCAGAAAAAATGAACACTTTGATGTTAATTTGATAAAAAAATGGTTAAATAAACATGTAAATGAAATCTTTTTTTACTTTTATAATTTTAATTTATAATTATTTTCACATAGAGAGAAAAGGTTTGTGTATAATTGTTTTCAACACATTTCTCATTAAAATTAATTAAAAGGAATGTATGCGGGTGGAATTCCATTTAGGTACATTTGTCCCTATAAACAAAAGTCCATGATCTGATTTAACTATTGGAAAATAACTCGGAATTTTTTTGTACCGCAACGTACCCCATTTTATCGTTCCATTAATTCAAAAATCAAAAAAATCCCATCATTTTGTGATATCCCCGTTAATTCAACCTGCAATTTACCCAGATATTTAAGAGATAGATACCAAAGAGAAAAACCCTAATGCATGACGTCATACAAAAAAAAATAACAATATTAACCACATGCTTTGGTGAGTTCGACGTATTGCGTCACTCGTAAACATTAACATGTGCTTTCAAACCACATGGTAACTCGTGAAAATAATATAAAATATCTATATAATGGTGTCTTACCTATAACATAATGAATGTAAGGTATTATAGAAAAAATGTGACTTTTTTATTCATTCAAAAATAACACGAAATTTCCTGTTGTGACCTTTTATCGTCCCCTTAATTCGGTCTCGAAATTACCGTCATTTCGAGATATCGTTCGTTAATTTCCTCCTTCAAATTACCCAGATATTCAATTTTTCATAGTTTTATTTTTCTTACCTCTGGCGCCATGTGATGTATTACGTCATACGAAATAATAATAATATTAACCACGTGCTTTTGTCAAAGGTACAGTGTATTACGTCACGCTAACATTGTAAATATAAACACGTGCTTGACCAAACACATGGTTTGACGTATGCTTTTGTGGGGCTAGTGTGCTGCCAATTAAAATTGCGAACTTATCCACACAACGTCGTATCTGGTATATTGGACGCGTTTTTAAAAATATATCACTTTATTATCACGTCTATTCCGTTATTTTACGTCTCCTCCTCAATTGCCATACGAAATAATAATAATATTAACCACGTGCTTTTGCCAAAGGACCAGTGTATTACGTCACGTTAAAATTGTAAATATAAAACACGTGCTTGACCAAACACATGGACATGCTTTGGTGGGACTAGTGTGCCGCCAATTAAAATTGTGAACTTGATTCTCTGTATCTGGTATATTGGACGCGTTTTAAAATTATTACGTCTCTTCCGTAAATTGTCCGCCGCCGCCGCCGCCGCTCGCCGCCCGCCGCCCGCCGCTACCGTTTTTCGTTTTTCACGCCTCGTCGTCCCCCATACTTTTTTATGATGTGTTACGTACCTTTACACATATCTTGCACTCGTACCCCACATTCTAGTACACCCTTACCTATCCCCTTTATTATTGTGTTGTGTGTGTGTACTCGTAAAACACTTACACTTGACCTCAACTTTGTTGTACTCTTTTTCTCTGCGTCATCTTTGCACTCTTGTACACTCTTACTTGACCTCATTTTTACACCATTACGTACACTTTACACTCTTCTACACTCATACTTAACGTCATTATGCTACATTACGTACACTTTGCACTCTTGGACACTCTAACTTGACGTCAACTTGCACCATTACACACACTTTGCACCCATAAGTACTCTTGCACTCATACGTACATGTGTACCTCGTTAGTACACTTGCACTCATAAGTACTCAAGTACTATTACGTCATGTGTTTACTCTTTAAAGTACACTTGCACCACCTAAACATAAATGTACTCAAATGGGTGGGCTATTGTTTGTTACCTACTAAAGGTCCCGTAATATTTTTTATTAGTTTCCCTCTGGTCAAATTATAAAAACTTACCGGAACCCATACCAGGTACGAATACCGGCGGCATATCGACGAAATATA
>JAQFYH010000671.1:0-11535 GCA_034694405.1 Scolopendrellopsis subnuda
ACCGCTAGAGGGGCGCGAGCTCCTGATTGGCTTATACTCTCTTCTTTGTTCCTTCAATTCGCTCGTGTACTTGTGCGTCACGTAGCGTCATTCTGACAAATTATTTTTCCGTACGAAAACAAAACATATTACACTCAATCTGAATGCTGTATTCTTTGTATAATATCCTATTCTTGTTTATTGTTATCACAGCCAATCATTTCTTTCTTGCAAGTCAACATAATTAATTATTTGTGTACGGTACCTGTATCATTTTAAAAGCCAGCTTCGTCACTTCTTCCAAGTCCTCGTCTTGGAGACGAGGAATCATTATTCGAATCAGATCCATGATAGCATATCTGAAATAATCCAAATGAGATTTACGACTTTTCTCTAACAGAATAAAACGTACAACCCTTCTATGCGAAGGTAAACGGAAGCTTTCGGAGAGTACAAGCAGAGAGCTTTATATTCCTAACTCACTGCCACCAAATTTTCGGCAGTGCGTTGAAGGCTAAATGCAGGGGCTGCATCGTCAATGTTGCTTCGAGAAATTGTAAACAGATATTTTATCCCACTTTCTCTCATAATCTACAGAGTGGTGCAAAAAAGATTTTAAGAATTAACTAAATAGCTCTAGAAATTCGGTTTTATTACCTTTGCGTATCTTGTTTTGCGTCCTTGTCTGTCGCATTTGCTGTCAATTTTTCTACGGCTTTCTTGAAGAGCGTTTGACAAAGCTTTAAATAAAATGTCATATTCATTAATATAAATTCTTCAATTTCATGCTAATTATTCCATAAATACTTCTACAACTAAAAGTAACTTTTCACTGAAACGTATTGGAATCTTACTCGACCCCCGTTCTCTCGTCCCCGACGCTAGAGGAAACGTGGGTTATATTTTATCGAGATACTCACAGTTTTGTCAGTTAGTTGGAGATACGAAGCAGCTGTTTCCAAGACCACGCTGTCGTCGGTTGTCTTTTCTGCGTAAAGGCTAATGTAGAGATTGAACAAGATGTTCAAAAAGTTTTTGCTGTACTTGGCTATCTCGGCACTCGCTTCAGCTGAAAAAAAAACAGGGAAAATAAGTAACTTATTACCTCAAGAAATTTTCCGAAGCCAAAATGTTAACTGCGAAAAACTCAAAATACTCTGTAAAATGCCTACCACTTTCCGAATGTTTGCTAACGAGCAATTTGAGTGATCTTAGGGCCACCAATCTCACGTCTGTCCTGTCCTTGATCAAATTTCCCAGAATGGGTGCAACTGCTCCAAACGTCTGAAATTAAGTATGAATTCAGAACAACTAATGGTAACTCAAAGTCGATATTTAAAATAGAATTTATCATTTTTATGAATTCAGGAAACTTAAAGTTTCATACAGTTTTACGAATACAAATTAAGCAATTAACAAAGCGATGCTTAACGCCTAAAATATACTGTAAACTTAGTATCAAAGCGGTCCTGGTTCTCTATTTACAGCTTGTGATTACTAGAGAACCAGGAACAGTGATGTTTCTGATTTTTAGACGATCCCGTGCGAATCAATAAATTACAAGAAATTCCAGAATTTTCAAGAAAAAAATTCTTACAGTTACTTGGGGACGAACTACGTCCATAAAATCGGTAGGTGAAGTGCAGAATCCCGGTAAGAGTGACCAGATCTGAGTCTGAATGAGGTCGTACATCTTCGATTCCACGATCTTTCCTTCCCGTTCAAATACAACGGCTGCAAAAACAAAAAAAACAAAAACATTTAAAGAACTCGGCAATTCAGGCAACGGAACGACGAAAGTCGAAACAGGTTTTGAAATATCACGAAGTACGCGAAGTACGAAGTACTATAATAATCCAAGGAAATATCTAGGCAACAATATTGCCTTTTACTTCAGCTACGCTTTGCACCCCAATTAGGTGGGTTTTTAATTTGATGTTTGCTGATTAGATTCGTCAACGCTGAATTAAGGAATGCTGAAAATGCAATATTTTACCTCTTTCCCTGCAGACTGTAGCGATTGGATAGAAATAATCGAAGAAGAACTTCAACCTGGTCTGGTGAATGCTGGTGCAAAGAATCGGTAATATCCATGTGTTCTGGAAGTCGATCTCTTCGCTGGAAATAACAGGATCAGAGGGTCAGAGAGCAAGATTTCGCTTTTACTTTTTTTTGGGACAGAAAACGAGTTTAATTTAGGGTCAACTCATGACCATTTGGTATCTATTCGTAGGCTATTTCTAGCGTTTTTTTTTTAATTGTTAAGATTTATTTTTCTATAAATTAAAATTACCTCTGATTGTCAATCTTGAGGGAGATGACGCCCATTACGAAGTCTGGACCAGCAGATCGAACCGCGGCACCAATCACAGAGTCGACTTCTTTCTGGTACAAGAAGGACTGACTCGCACGGAGCTCCGATAGACACACCAGGCACTAGAGAGAAAAAAAAGAGACACATAATTATGACATCTCTAGTAATTTAAAGAGCGTGTTACTCTAGAAAAATTTCCCCTCATAAATAAAATATTCCTTACCTTCTGCATATAAGGCAAACGGAATTTGCCAGCCAACTGAAACAGCGAGAATTCTGAGCGTTAAAACAGAGTCAAAATGAAAAAAAAAAATGTATTTTTAAACAACTGTTTCCACCCACCTCGAAGAAAACGGCCAACACTTGCAGAACGTGTTTCCACGTTTGCTGATACTGGTACTTCAACCCGTCCTGCAGCGCCGATAGTATTTTGACGATCGATTGGTTTCGCTTTTGGTCGTTGATGTTTTGCTGCTCCAGCGGCTGCAGGCACTCCTTCAAAATTCCCTGACAAAGTAAATTAACGGACATCGTTAGAACTCACGACAGACAAAACAAGAGATGAGAATTGTTTTTAAAAATGGCAAATCACCTGCGCAGAAGCGCAAACGGCGTCCCATATCTCTCCACTGTCAGACTGCCAGCAGCGCACGTAGGTCGAGAAGAGGTTAGGCAGGTGAAGCAGACACATCTCAGCATTCAGTCTGTAAAACAAGGAATAAAGTAATCCCTACATTTCGATTCGGGCATACGATAGACTAATTGTGGGAGTGTACCGCGAATAGTAAGAATTTTTTTGTTTATTAATTTATTGTTATAAGTTGAATTTAATTTTATGATTAAAAAAACCTTCCCCAGCACTGGTATTGCCCCTTATCAGAAGGAAGTTGGCTTATCTGCATTACGCGGCATCGAATCCCTACTTTTCCAACGGTATGGAGGTATCATTCGACATCGATAAATAGCCGAATCGAAATAAAATATCCCATTTTTTTTGTAGGATACGTAAAAAAAAAAAAACAGGGTGGTAACAAAATCGTACCTGTTCAAGTTCAAGTGAGCTTCCTTCATGACCTGTAGCCAGGCCTTCAGCAACTGAGTATCGTTGATGTTCGGTTGCCGTTCGTAGAGAGCAGTGATCAACTGCCCGTTCAATTCTGCGGGGAGACTGACGGGCTTGGGGTGACTCACGAACATGTGATGCAGTGCTTCTAAGCAAGATGTCCTAACGAGCTGAACAGAAACAACAAAACATTAATTTGTCGAACGACCTCTACTCTGTATGACCACAAATTTCACGTACGGTATGTGAAGCCACCGTTTTGTTCAGAGTGTCAACTGTAGAAACGATTTTGTTACGGAATTTCAAATGGGACGCATCCATATTCAAAAGTTAATGCTTTGCAATGCAGAACAAAGCTTGCCACAATCGGCTCGTCAAGCTGACTGGTGGCGCGCACTCGTAACATACACGAGGACATGTGTTTATACAATTTCTCCAATCGCGCTATAAAATACAAAAAGACTTACAATTTCGCCAAGTGGCATTGTTTTCAAAACTTCTTCACATCCTTCTTTGACCGAAGATCTCGGGAAAATGGCCAAATTGTCCTTCAGCAGAGTCAGTAAATACAGCGATATCAGATTTCCTGAAATCACATAATTTTAACAGAATTAGGTCCTCGTAGCACCTTAGCCATTTAGACCATAGTTAGCTCGCCCTCCCTTCAAGTTCAAAGTAATATCCGCTGTTGCCAAAGAACCTACCTTTGCATTCACGGAGTTCATCAATGCAGAATTTGGCGGTCCTTTGAGCAGCTGGATGAAAGTTCGGCGCATTGGCAGCCAACATTATGCTGCTAGCTCGCAATATCGAATTCACAGCATACTGGGCAGCTTTCCGAGACTAAAAAGAAAAACATTAATGGTAGAAATATTGTATTCGCTGCTTTAATCATGGTATTGGTCTAATCTTGAGCTACTGTACAGTACTTACTACTGCATGTGGACAAAGGGTGAAGTCAAGAACGCCCTTAAATATGTGGAGCGTCGACTGGTTTTCCCAAACAGCTCCTTCTTGGGCACGAAGTAGAACCGACAAACAGCCAATAATCTGTTAACACAAAAAACATCATTAAACTATTGTAAAGTGTAAAAAAATACAGTTCTGCGGATTTTGAGCCCAGCACAGATGTTCATTAAACATAATTGAAAAGTAGCCCAATTTACCCGAAATAAGATACTTACTGTTTTTAATAGCTTCTGGTTTTGTATGTTCTTCTGATCTCCCAAGACTTTTAACAGAATCTTAGAAGTTTCAGAGAATTTCATCTTCAATATATTTGGTGACAACCTTTAAAAATATATACACACCGGTAAATGAGATTCATAGACACCCATTTAATAAGCTGTTCATAAAATTAATTAAATGTGTTTATAATAAGTTGTACCTTTTCAGGACAATTCCTAATAATTCCATAGCAGCTGTCAACGAATCTTCCGAATCAACAGTTTCAATGGTTGTCAACTGGAAGTGAAGAGAGGAAAAAATACGGTAATTCAGACTTCCAAACGTGACAAATGCCAAATAATCCAACAGCAGTTAATAAAACACTTTATTCCCATGTTTTTGCCATAAACTTTCCAAAATGTAACTAATATAATAAGGTAGGCTGTAGAATTTACCAAGATTGCAAAATATTCCGTATCAGTTTCGCTTCCTCCCTTGGACTTGATTATTTCGGTAACAGCCTGAAATATCGCGATCATTTCCTTCTGATGGGCAGTCGACGGCCACATCTTTGTCAAACTGCGAACAGACAAATTATCATTTAAATGTGAATTGTAAGAATTTGATGAAAATTCATCTAGTACCAATATAACAATAATATTACAGTATGAAGAAAGCAGAAAGGTTTTGTTATTTTGATAATAAAGTGACCAGCAAGTAGGCTGTCTAGATACTATAGGTCTAGAAAATACACTCGCACAGCAGAATTTAAAATAAATAACAATAGGCCTATACTGTATTCTGTATTAGTACTATACGAATTAATTAATAAAATGCAATAGGCCTACATTATTTTGTGTTCTTACTTCTCGAATGCAGGATTACTACAAGTAGTAAAGTTTGAACAGAGTGTATCAAAAGTTTTGCCTCCAACACTCTCAAGCTCCATCTCTTGACCATCTGCGTTGCTTGCAGCAGAAGCTGTAGTCCACATGTTAGCATTGTGCTTCGCTAACTTGTCCAATGTAAGGTTACTGGGACCTGAAAATATGATAATAGTTTATTCTCAAAGCTGAATTTTTCTTCCTACTCACATTTTGTCACCAAGCTATTTGAATCAACTGTTTTGTATGTGTGGGAAGAGGGAGTATACTTATTTCCTTCTCCTTCCCTTAATGCGTAGCCTACACCTATTTTGCACACGGACACGCGTGCTTTTTTTAAGTGCGTAACTTTAGGTAGCCTCCAGTATAACATAGCAAAATGCTGTGGCAAAATGCCAAATGATTATAAGATCGAGGGCTAGTCTGAATCGGATTTCTAGTGAATACAATCGTTTCTTTTCTAGCGATTTTTTTTACCTTCGGATTGCTTTTTCTGTCCCATCAAATACGCGATTTTATCCCGGTGAATTGTGACTTCTGGGTTGGACGATGAGCTTTTTCCTTTGCCCCATCCTTTCCCCGAACCTTTAGTATACTTCCTGAATCCTGTTTTTCGTCCTCGGATCTTCATTTTTTTTTTATTTTCGTATGTAACTCGAGTAAACTCAAACTCCTGCTACTAGTGCACGCTGTTCATGGGCGCCGCCATTTTTAACTTTTTTAAGTGACGACATTTGATCTGTTACCAGATCTTGGACGTTTTATTAAATTTTAAAATCTGGTTAGTTCTGGTCCTATTTACGGTACTTCTTACAATGTGGTAAGTAAATAAAATAAGGTCCTCCAATTTTAAAGAGACACTCAAAGTCTCAACTCAGCGTAAATCTGCATCGAGTTGCATTCCAATCCAATGGCGCTTCGCTTTCCAATTTTCCACTCTTGAACACCCAGACCCACATTGATGTAATCGGCCACATTACCAAACCATGAGTTTCAGTTGTTATTAACTTGTTTTGGACTTATTTGGAGGAAAATGGATTCAGGATCGGATACAGTAATTGCTAAGGTGAAGGTTTTTGTCGCAAAGCCCGAAGTTGATAAGCAACTGTTTGTTCTACAGAATATCACTCAGTCAGGATTGACAATTGAAGAAGAGATTCTGGCTTCGTGTCGGATTAAACCCAGACAACAGAAGTTAGAAATGAAATTGAAGCTGGATACCGACAGTCGTTCAATGGACATTGACAGTGCCAAGAGCATTGCGGAGGCAGTGGATGGTCAGAATCAGAAAGAATCGGAGAGGTTTTTCAAGGGAAACATCATGGACGAATTGATAATTTCAACTGGGAGATCTGTTACAGACACAAAAAGATACGCAGTTGGTTATCTCCACGACGGAGAACTTCACCTGAAGGAAGTGACTGGAGTTCTGCAGGTTAAATCAAACTTCAATTATTTGGAAATTGAAGATAAAATAAAGATAGCTTATGCAGAAGAGGAGGACGAGAAAGTGGAAGTGATACTTCCGAAATTCGAATCTGAGAAATCGATTAAGGCAAAAATGAATTCCTTCAACTACTTGCAACAGCAGTTGAACGAAGAACCCTGGGTTAATCTGTCTTATCACGGCACAGAGAATAGATGTTCTCGAGATGAGAGGGAGAAACTGTTGAGTCTTGCGAGGGAACATAAAGGGCATCAAAGTGGAGCTTCTGACAAGACAGAAGACTATTTAAAAGCCATGATTGGACAAGTGTCGCCACAAACTCAAGTGTTAAAGAAGGATGCCAACACACCAATTTACCAGTTACAGCATATGAATTTTCAAGATCAGGTCAACACTCTCATGATCAAAGTAAAACTGCTGTCATTTTCTCGTATCTTGCAGCTTTTACCAAACCCTCCAGTCCATGAGACTGCTTTAGTATCCTCTCTGCAACAAGCAGCCACATTAATCCACGGCTGCTGGGTCGTTTCCAGCGAATTGCTCTATCCGACAGGCCACACGAGCCCGACCGGCGTGTCCTCCGAACAGATGTGCAGGGCGAGGGACTACGTGTTGTGGAAATTCATGCAAAAAAGGTCGCACGTTCGCAGAGATTTCAAGACGGGATTACCCGACAGTGAGTTGTTGACCATTTTACAGCAAGTCGCGTTCGTCAATGCAAAACGCGAATGGGAATTCCTTCTTCCGACTGACGACGATTTCTTGCAGAGGTTTCCACAAACTGCAGCGGAAGAAACGAAACGCTGGGCTGGAAAATTCAATCGCGCCGAAGATGTGCGATCCGGAGGCAACGAAGGATCCCCGACCAAAGTTCGACATCGTAGAAGGACCAAATCGCAGCAAGAAAGCGACGAAGAGAGAGAAGTGAAAACACAAATGGGAACAGGAGGAGGAGAAGAAGTTTTAAGCGAAGCTACTGCCGCGACACTTACAACGTTTCTGAACGAACAATTGGATCGAAATAAAGTTTGCACCGTAACCATGCTGAGACAGGCGATGGTTGGGATAGCGACTTTGATCGGGATATCGGACAAGACCCTGGTTCAAACCCTGATAAACCTGGGAGCCAGTAAACTGGACGTTCAGTGGCCTCCCGAAAGTAAGCCTGAACCATTGCTGTGCAGATTGAACTTGGGAGACAGCATGGACTGTCTCAGGAAGGAACTTTTCAATGTCTTCAGGACCGGCAGCTACAAACACAGGCGCAGTTACATCAAGAAGAAATTGGACACCGTTAATCAAAATCCGATTTCCGACTACGATCTGGCAGTTTTGCTCAAAGATTACTGCGTGATTGGGAAGAGTGGGATGTGTTACGTCAAGGGAACGTTGGCAAAAGACTGGTGACACATTCTCTGTAAATAATAATTTAAACCGAATTAAATTAGTGCCTCGCAGAAGTTCAAGTTTTGTTTTTATTTTTGTAAAATTTCGTTGAGGGTACCACGTTAACCGTCTGCACTTTAGTCAATTGTCCGTTTTTGTCCCCTGTTGCGACTGTATTGGATTTTGAAGAAGTGCCAGTTTTGCAGAATTTCACGTTCTTTGAAGTTAGAACAATCAATAATCGGCTAGGTCTATCGATTGGTAACAGGACACATTTTTCTGAAACCGAAAGAATCACAGAACACTAAATTTTACCGTTGTTTACTTATATTTTCCACTTTTTGTTTCCATTTTTCCTTACTGCAATTTTCTGGGTTTAGTTTCTTTTCTTTTTTCTTACATTTTGGCATCGAGATTCATACGATTCATATGAATCTCGATGATTTTGGCCACTTTTCAAAGCCACGGAATAGGCTTTAAAGTTTAAATATTTCTTAGTCTATCCTTAAATTTTGTAAGTAAAGTAAAATTTTATTGTCACAGTCACGACGACAATAATACACAGGATAAATTTAAACACAAATTAAAATGGGTGCTTTTCGCACATAAATACAGTAACCAAAAGTGACTCCTTTACAAAAATTCCACTTGATCCGCGCCCTGACAGCACGACTCTGTGACTTGTCAAGATGATTACTGATTTCTTTTTCCGCCATCGTATCGACTCTCACTGGCCTCTTTCCATAAATTAATAAACAATATGATTTTTCACAACCTTCTACCGCGACCACATTCCAATAAAGTGACGGACTGACTATCTTTTAGATTGTTACTTTTTTTTTAACATGACCAAGCTAATTTCATTCAAACAAATTGCAACCGGTTGATGCATTTTTAAAAGGAATCCCACACACAGCAGACGGCAATACGAGTATTTCCAGAAATGATCGAATGCACATCGCCAGCCTACATTACGTGAAATCCGTAAACATATAAGAACTACAGTATTTATTGTTTCAGTTTGAAACCGAGTCGAGTGGCGATCTTTACTGACTGGGAGGGGCAGATTACGTTGGCTTTTCTATCTTTCCACAAACGGAGAGTCACTGATGGTGAAGTCGGTGGTCGAGTGGTTTAGCCTGCCGGGGTGCACTCCCTATACCGGGTACCTCTGTAATAGTAAGATTTTGGCAAAAGACAAAAGTTAACGGCAGATGGAGACACAGTTGTTAACTATTCTAAAGTGATCTCCCCCTACAACTGTCTAGATACGGTACTCATAATGGTAAATTTTTATTGTAGGTACCAGAAGTCATTCCAGGTGGAGGCACAATATATTCAGTGTCCTGATAAAGTCTGTCCTCGGCGGCGACAGCGTGTCTGCTGGTGCGCTGACCAAATAAATATCTATCGACTCTGGTTTAGAGCCCAAAATACAGTACAGGAACGCTAAACCAAAGAATTCTATACGTTTGAATGTTAGGTCATAAACTTACGTTAGTGAGAAAGAAAAAAAAAACCTCATGCCCATGGACATCCTTCGTCCCGTCAGTGTTCACCGCGTTTGGTTGGTTTTACCGCTCTGCATTGGTCGAACCCCGACGTTCCTACTATGTGATTGGTCAAACGCAATACGACGGATGCAGTCAAAACGCAATCCGTGTGTTACGTATTATACGTACGATTGCGTTTGATCAACGAAATCTGAAATCTCCGTCGGTACAGTACCCAAGTACCGGTACCTAAGTTTATTAATTCGCCGTAATATGTTAGAATAGATTGTTAGTGCTACAAAAAATAGATCCGGATAAAAATAATGATAAATACTTGGCGATTCTGCTGAATGCCCGTCTAAAAAAAATCTGAATTACCAAATCAATAGAAAAACCTTCCATTTGAAAGTAAAAAATATGTAAGGAAAAAATCTTGACCTTTATCTGTTTGCGGAAGAAAATTATGCACCGCAGTTAAAAAAATAAAAACATCATTGTTCTATCTAGTTGAATTGTCATTAAAAATCCAAATCAATTACGGAGTATTACAATACAGCAAAGTAACTATTTTCTTCACAAATTAAAACCAGCATGTGAAAATTCCCAACCGCAAACTATGTGGTTTTGCGTGCCGGATTTCGTTGCACGTATACAGTCAGTATAGTCACTCTCTGGAGAAAAAATTAAGCAAGTACAGGGTGTTCAATCGTGTTTCCAATAGTGTTGAATTGCAAAAATAATTTAAAAGCATGAGGTAACTTCTACCCTACAGTACTTTTGTAGTCTACTGTACACCCGATATTGCAAAATAAAACGAGTAAATTGAGCCAACCTTTTTTTGATCGTTATGCGCGATTTTTGGGATTTAAGCGAATACAAATCGTAAGCAAAAATGATTCCTATTACGCTCGCAATCGCTATACAGACTTTCACTGCAAATTTTAGGTGTTTTATGCTACGGTAACTTGTAAGGTTATCCGGATGAGCCGGAGGGTCAGGGATTTTTCATGGGGTGGATGGAGGGGCTGGCTTTTATCCCGTCGAATCTCTGGGGGTTCTATTTTTTTTTTTTTTTTTTCAATAAAACGTTACAAATTGGTTTCTCGTCGCAACTCGCAATGTTGCGATTTGACAAGGGGTTGTTAATCCAAGCCAAATGTAAAGTTTTCTTGAGAGTTGAGACTCTAATTAACTTAAGTAATTATGAACGTCGAGTCGACTGATACCGGGATACGTATATACGAGTATAGTTCGTGTTCGTGTATGTGATCTCCGCCGAATTGACTTGCAGGTGTATTCGCGTTGCATTGAATTTTCATCAAACAGTAAAAAAAAATAATTATGATCCACCCTATAGATTTTGTGCAGGCTATACTGTAATATAACGGTTCAGAAAACACCCTGATCAAACAAGTTGAAAAATGGGAAAAAACATCCCAAGTGTCCATTGTTTAGATCAAGCTGCTGTTCAATGTAAAAAGAAAAGAAAAACTTTCCCTCTCAACCCACAGGGTCATTATTCAATATTACAGTACTGTATATTATAAGTTTTAAAACAATAAAAAAAGGAGGAAGGCAACAAAAAAGTAGTCGGGCGAGACGAGAAATAAACCTTTAGAACGGTCGAGAAACGATCAAGGAGAGTGAGAACAATCGAATCTATTCGACGAAATGAGAAGTTCAAGTGGATTCGACGTAGGACGTAGGAGGGTAATTCCGTAAATGTGTCAACCCAAAAGAGGAATTTCAAGATTTTGATTTTTCAATTTTAAAATCGTAAAATTTAAAATTTTGGTATCATG
>JAQFYH010000672.1:0-11531 GCA_034694405.1 Scolopendrellopsis subnuda
AATTTTGCAGCACAGAACGATATTTTGTGATCCCCTTTCCGCTGCGAGGCTTATACTCCGTAAGAAGCGTCATTGCAATAGATACGAAGTATGTACCGGTAAATCTTGCATAATTATTGTACATAATAATTATGTACAATATGCAAGATTTACCGGTACATATCAATTGCAACGACGCTTCTTACGAGTATAAGCCTCGCAGCGGAAAGGGGATCACAAAATATCGTTCTGTGCTGCAAAATTTACACCAGTTTTTATACACAGGAAAAATTTATTACACTTGCGTAATTCTGTTCTCCGATTTACTTGTCACAGTACTGAAATTTAAGTTTTATGTGCGTTTGAGCAGGATCTGAACCCAACATTGTTGTGTATAAGCAGGTAAGTGGCAGAGCAATGCACCATCCTCTCGTTTATATTCAGATTCAGTGATTTCCGATTTAATTTAGAGATTTGGTCGACGCTGTTTTTTTTTTCCGACTCGCCCGAACGATTTCGCGTTTTTTTTTCCCGATATACCTGCTGCTGCCGATTCGGACTCAATGGCATGTGAGATTTGCATTTGTGCATCGCCTTTCTCATGCCATTATCGCGTGATGACGTAGAAGTAACTACTAACAAAACAGATACAATGGACCCGATGGAAAGCGAGCAAGCGCCCTCCTCCTCCTCCCGAGACCCCCCGTCGAGTTATACAGGCCTGGGATTCATAGTTCCCGTTTAATGAGCTGGGTTTTTATCAAACTTAGATCACTCCCTCGGGTTCTATATGGGTTTTATATCCATCTGTTCGCCGTCATTCTCTCTCTCCCATTTTTCCAGTGGTATGAAGTAACGTCTTGTATTTAATATACTTTGTACATTGTTGTCGCAACATTCAGGCAGCAGTTTTGCTAGATAGTTATCTCACCACCGGGCCCCCATTGTTGTTGAATAAAATGCGCCTTGTTTTGCCATTGGTTGCTCGTCGGACATTGGCGGACGACTTGTGGAAGCTATCCCATTGGCGGATGCGAGACGTAAAGGTGGGACCCGGAGGAGGAGTAAGCCCCGGAGAAGAGGGAGTTGTTTTCACTCACACACGTTGATGTACAAAAGGTTTGTTTGATGTATAAATACTACGAGTGGAGTCGGGCGGAGAATCAGAAGGCCAGAGGCATCTGCCACCGTTAGATCGTGTGTGTTTTATATTTACCAAGTCGTTCAAACATCAACAACACTCACTCAGTCGAGAGCATGATGGTCAAAATCGAAAGCATGGATTTTCACCGCCATCACCCCAGCACTGCCGTCCGGGCTCCGCTAAAGAGCTCCTTCAGCATCAGTAGTCTACTGCCCGAAACCGTCCTAGAGGACAAGCCGCTCAGTCCGGCCCGAGCCGAAGGACCGTCGCCCGTGGTCGGAACCGACAACGAGGACGACGACATCGACGTCGAGTGCGACGAAGACTGCGAGGACGACGACGAGAGCATCGAGTCCAGCGACGAGGCAAGACGTTGTTCGTCGGTCGACGATGTGAAACCCGCCATCGAAACGACGAAAGTCGAAAAGGACGAAAAACAGAATAGTAAAAGTAGTGAGGACAAAAATAAGAAACCCGAGAAGCCGCCGTTCAGTTACAACGCCCTGATCATGATGGCGATCCGACAGAGTCCCGAGAAACGATTGACTCTCAATGGAATCTACGAATTTATCATGAAAAACTTTCCTTATTATCGAGAGAACAAACAGGGTTGGCAGAACTCGATCCGTCACAATCTAAGTCTCAACAAGTGTTTCGTTAAAGTTCCGCGTCACTACGACGATCCCGGAAAGGGAAATTACTGGATGTTGGACCCCTCGAGCGACGACGTTTTCATCGGAGGAACCACCGGAAAACTGCGTCGGAGATCGACCATCGCGTCCCGAAGTCGCCTGGCCGCCTTCAAGAGATCGGTGGCCGGACTGGGAATGGGAGTCGGATTAGGCTTAGGGTATCCGCCGTCCGCCAGCGTTCCCACGATGGACAAGAGCGTTCCCGGCCAGGCCATGCTGTGGCCAATGTCGTTGGCCTATCACGCCAACACCTTGTACCGTTACGCCGGGGGACATCCCGCCGCCAACCCCTACGCCTATCCGGGACTCATCGCCGCCGGAGGAGCGGCCCTGGCGAAATCGACGGGTGCGTCGACGCAGCACCCGGCGCTCCAAGGCTTTTCCATGGACAGACTCATGGGTCCAGATGGGCCCTACTCCGCTTTACATCCGTCTCTAGTCTCCTTTAGGACAGGTTCGAACCATCATCCCTCCACCACGGTTGCTTCGAACCCGCCATCTTCCATAGCGCCGTATCTGTTTTCCCACCTGACTCATCCGGGATTCGAACTTTACGCCAATTTAAGAGGGGCGATCGCCGCGTCGTCAATTCCGGCCACCACTCAGGGACTTCCGCCCACCTCCACCCCCTCCGGACTCTTAACCACCACGGCATCCGCCGCTTCGAACAGTAACTTATTCAAACCGGTGCAAGTTTTAGCCAGGACTAGCTAATGCAGTTGTATATAGTGACTGTGCTGTATCATATTTTGTACAAGAAAAGGTTTTTAAGTGTAACTCGATCCGAGAAGAAAGAAGTACCGACTTCCAAAGTTTGTTAAATATCTGTAAGTAAACGTTTATAATATCGTAATTGTATCACCCGCGCTCTATAGAATTACCCCCCTCTCTTCGATGCACGTGCATAATGTAGATAAATATACAATAACGAATTCTATCTCTCTATAATATTACTGTATTTTTTTCCTATAAGAAAGTTTTTCTGTTTGAGAAATGCCGAATTATATACATTGAAAAGCATTTTGTGTCCACCCATCCTCCTCATTGTCCAATATTGAACAAACTCTGTAATTTGTCTGATCGTTCGATTCGTAGTTTAATACCCGAAAAGAACATAAGAAGATGCGAACTTGTGCCATTCTTTTTGCATATTATGTATAGATGCAAACTAAACCCCTATAACCCAGTTCGGTTAATATATTGAAATTGAATAAGACAAAATAAGTAAAATAAAAATATCTCGCAAATCATAAAATTTTGGTTTTTTTAATTAAATGTTGTTGCAGGCACTTTGTTGGTATCTGAAGGTACGAACCTCTTGTAATGCTAAAGAATAGGAACTCTTTTTATAAATTCGATTTCGCTGAAAATGTTAAATCAGCTTGAAAATGCTTTTCAGATATTCAACAAATCGACTGATCCAATTACTGTGCTCGGTCGATGTTATAATAGGCTTATTTTGTGTGCAAATCCTGACAAGACGTAAAAATTAATTGGTTCTTTAATGCATTCTCATATATTTTCAGCGAAATTGAGTGCCTATTCTGTAGACCTATACAGGTGGTTCCTACGTATTATTTCTATCAATGATATTCCGACTTGTGGATGTACAATTTAATCAGTTCATTTTCGATTATAATGTTAAATCTAATTTTAAATTATTTTAAATATTTCATTTAAAAAATATGTCGTTATATAGTCAGTCTTAAATATAATAATAAAATTTAAATTAATCACATCAGTTTTATCTAAATCAAAATTTTTGTGGGCATGTATACATTTAAATAACTTTTGCTTCTGCGACGGGGTTTTAAAAATTTAATTTATTATTTTTATAAATAATTAAATATAAATCCACATCAGTGTTCTTTAAAAATTCAAGTAAAGAAAATTTAATTAAAATATATCGTATAACATTGTATATAATTTTAATTGTTACTCCGATTAAGATGAACTCTATAATATTGAATGTCTTTCAAACAGGATACTCTTTTAAATTTCACGTCTGCATCACGAAATCTTTTCGTAAAAATTAAAAATTTCCGAAATTGTAATAAAGTCAAAGTTAAATATATGTTAATAATAATTCTATATATTCGGTATTATAACTTATATAATGATAATTATATCCATGCAGTTGTCTGTTTGTTATAAATAGTGATATAAATTGCACTTTGAAAGTTTATTTATTTGTGTATCGAGTTTTTGTTATATATCCTTTTCTTTATTAAGATCGCGATATAGTTATACGCCATACTGAAATTGGCTCTCGCCTGATTTACACCCATATCACCTAAAGCCGGTGCCCTAGATTCAATGAATCTGATTCATTAGAACCTTGTGATTTTGTTGTTTAATGAAATTGCAATGAGCTTTCTCAAGAAGATTGCTTCTTTATTATAGAAAGAGACTATATTGTGGCGTATGCTAAAAAAAACTTTTTTTTGGAGGGGGGGGGGGGCGGGGTTAGTTTTTGTCCTTTCGTTTTGGGCCAGAAATTTTTTAATACATTTTGAAGCACTCTGACTTGAAAAATTATGGTATTGGTCCTACCGTTTTTGGTCAAAAGATTTTAGTTCAATTTAAAAATAATAATAGTTCAATTTGGTGCATTTTTAAACACTGCGATTCAAGCATTTTTCGTATTTTATTCTATTATATAGGTATACTCGTTATATATTTAGTTTTAGGTCAGAACATTTTTTGAAATTTAAGTCAAATTTGATGTATATTTTACATCTTACTTGATTTTTGGCCAGAATATTTTTCGGAAATGAAATCAATTTAATCAAAGGTGCATTCAATTAAGCATTGCCACAGAAAAAAAAAACTGGTTTTTGCTTTATAACTTAGAGTAGACCAGTACAGTAATTTTAACTCAAATTTGATGTGTCACAATATTGAGAAACTTGGTTTTTTAATATAAAAAAATTTCTGAAAAAATTATTGAAATCTTTGTTCTGCTGGGGTTCATCCCAAATCATTATATTGTGATACGGAGGATTGGAGGTGCACCCCCTGACAGAGATATCTGTCTCTGTCTTTTCAGCAATTTCCAGCAAAGGGGAAGGGGTAGTAACGTAACTTTTTGTTAGTCTTAGCGGCTTTTTAAGTTCCAAGATAGTTTTTCTTCATTTTTTATTCGCAACTTTCCTTTTCCTCTTTTTTTTAATAACAGCAGGTAAGCCTTTTTATTATTTTGTTGAATTTCGAAAGCCAATTACAGGCGAGGGAGTCCACCTATACTTTCAAATCTCGAGTAAAAGGCAATAGATTAGCCTAGCTGCATATACATGAAATAAGCAGACGTTACAGAATACGGTACATAAATACATTTTTAACTTTCGTCATGTCTGTTTCGATTCACCTAAAATGTAGGTAACAACAGCAGGTGATGGCTGCTGCTTGTCGCAACTGTTCTGTTGCATTGACCTGAGAGTTTGAGACAGAGTACATGCATGTCGAGATATTGAAATGTGGTCCAATGGTTCGGACAATATAGGGTCCAGGAAACGTTAATTGCTGGGATCGATTTTAAAATTTTTTTGTAATTCCCCATTGTCTCGTGCCGTAACTTATACTTGTCCGATATGCGAAATTTCAACTTCCCTATATAAGAACTATGTGTTTTGCATTCGCAAATTATAAAACACAGCAGGTGAGTAAGAACTTTTGGTGGACTCTGAGTGTGAATTAGACATAATTATTTTTGGATATGGAAAAAGTAGCCTATACACTCAAAAAATATTGTTGGGCAGTAGTTCCAGAAGGGTGCGACACGATACAGATAGGTTTAGAAGCTATAGAAAATGAAGCTCACGTGACGCGTTTAGACCAACCAAGTTCGTTGAAATGAGTCACGTCAGCTTCATTTTCTATATATAGCTTCTAAAACTATCTTCTGTATCGTGAACCAGACCTAACATGACCAGCGTTAAATAGTCCAACTATTTTTTTTTGAGTGTATAAGTTAACTTTGGCCATAAATGATGTGCAGCATTTATTTAAGTAATAAATAAAATAATGACTTTCTATAATTTTTTTTGATCGTTTTATACTTTTACATTATTATTTATAGTATAACCGTGAATTTTTTAAATTAATATAATTCTGGTTATGATGAAAGAATTGGGGAATTGGTTGCGGAATGGGAATATTATTGAGATCATTAAAAAAAAAAAGGGAAGTTGGATCGAACGGTCCCAACTTAACTGTTTTAATTGAAGCTTAGAATGAATAATTTATAAAATTCATTTTTTTTCCCGTTCATAACAATTTTCTACTGTGCGAAATGCGAAATAATATTCTATACGAGGTTCGATTTACGGTCTTTACAGTCGACTGACGATACAATTTGGCAAGGAAAAAATATTATATGGATTCTTCTTGCATCAATTCTGTTCGAACACATCTGCTGTCTGTCGTTTTTATGTCCTTTGAAGCTATATCCACTTTATTGCAAAATTCAAATTTCGATCCTGTACTCACGGATCGTCAACCTGTTGTTGACTGAAAACCCCACCAAAGGGGTGGAGGATTACCCTCCAAATTTTTTAACGTCCAACTGGTGCGCAGAATGCGGATCGCCGCCCAAAATAATAACAGCCGAATTTAAATAAAAAGGAACACAAAAAAGTCCCAAAGGAAGTGGAGCCAATGTTATAGGGCCCAACGAGCTGTGGACAAGAAGTGTAGCCAAAGTTGTGTTTCATTACCGTAAGAAGATCCAAACGTATTAACTTACACCTGCGAGAAGCTCGTATGTCCGGGGGATAAGCGCCAAGTTATAACTGACCCCTGTGACGGAGAGATAGTAATCGCCAAAAAAAAAAATTTAAAAGATATGTTCACCAGCACGGGAATAAAGGTCAAAGGAAAGAGAAACGGTCTCAGGAAAACAGCCAATGTTGAAACGATGGAATAACAGCGAAAGCACATCGACGGAACAATGGCCCAACCGGAAAAGCGCCCAAAAACAAGCACCAGGCGGAATAAGAGCAAATCCCTTGACGCCATTTTTTAAGTTGGGCGTTAAAAAAGTTGGAGGGTAATATCCTGCACCCCAAAACCAAAACGTTATACTTCATTTAAAAAATATTGGGTTTACGCACAGCATGGAAGGAATAGACATATTAGACAGTGGCGGATCCAGGAACTTCTGGGGGTATTGGCGATCAATGTACTGGTATTAGTCCCACAACCGGGGAAGGGGGATCATGGGGTTCGAACCTCCCACCCACCCGCCAGAGGCGAAACTTTTTTAAAAATATTTAAAAATATTGGATTATTGGTGCATTTTTAAAGCTTTGGACACGAAAAGATGTTGTATTTCTGGTTTGAAAGTTATCTTGGATGTATTTTTCAAGCACTCTGGCTATAGGAAAATTTGGCTTTTGGCACATGCACCCAATTGGTGCATTGGTGCACTAATCGGACTGGAAAATTTTTCCTCTCTTTTTCTTTTCTCTTCCTTTTCCTTCCTCTCTTTTTCTATCCTCATGGGGATATATAGTAAATACGGAGTATACTGTACAAGTTAAATCGAACAATTGAATAACCGCTCAAAATAATGTTTTTACTAAAATTAAAGGCCAGTAAACCATCCAGATGCACACACACTTCTGTTATTCGCGCAATTGGCGTAAAATAGTAAATACCGTAATTTGTACAGATAATACCGATTTTTTATGTGTGTCTAAAATGATAATAAAATTTTAAAATAATAATCGTCGCTTTTCCATTTTCGTGTAAGACTCGAAAGTGGAATTATAATGATGTAACAGCCGAGATGTTTGACCCAAATGATGCTATAGATTCACGATAGGCTAAATATTAATAACCTCGCCATGTATACCTGAGCTGATATATATGCAACAAATTAGTGGTCAATATTATATATTCTGTAATATAAATGTATTATAATAGCGATGTATAATATATAAGACAGCATAATAATTCAGATTTATTGCCACTGACTGCAGGTGTTGCTTGCAAAGTGATGGGTTAAACTCTTGTGGTGTAACTTATTACTTTAATTATTATTGCTATTGCAAAAGAATGACATGATTTCACTAATAGCATCATGTTATTTTATTGTTGCGGCATTAAATAAATGACAATAAAATATCAATATTATCAACAATAAACACAACTGCAGACAACAATAGTGTCAGTTTTCGTATAAAATGCATACCTCAAAATGCAAGCGCATCATATTGATTAATGATTATTGAAGTATGGGATGCGCTTGCATACTTATCTCCTCTCCCAGGAGAAGAATACTCCTCCTTGGTCCTCACCCATGGACTCACGATCCGTTTGAGGTGACCGCGCTGTTTAGTCCCTGTCTCGCTATTCCCGCGAACGGATGAATATGAGAAAATATTTATTCATATACAATACGTAGCTATAACCAGTCCCCTATAGAGTCTAGGGGACTGGGTGCAGCTATTGTATATAGTTACGGGATAGGTACGATATGTTGACCTGACAGTTCCGTAAATTAGATATTGCAAATAGAGTTATCAGATTTGGTATTGAATGTTTATCTTACTGGGACTTTCTCACTTACGAGGGAAGGTCCCCAACTGTAACCCTCCGATTTGGCTGAAATTTTAGGAGCGGGTACTAGTACTGATATGTAACAACACATCTATCTCACTTTTTGTGAATGGGCCTCCAGTTTCGAAAAATTTGAAAAATCTGTTTTGCATTTTCCGGACTGAGAAAACGCCCATTGAAATAACATGGGCAAATTGAGGTTGCATTGGAAAATTTCCAAAATTTCGAATTTTAAAACTTGCCTATATTTGGTGGGAAAACGATCCATAATCACTCAAAACGAGTTTTTACCATAAATTGAAGGATCCACGGGTCATGGGACGTTATGGGACATGTCCCATAAAATGTCCGCAAAATGACCAATAGGCCCTACTTCGAATTTGAAAATTTAACTACATTTGGCAAGAAAACGATCCGTAATCACCTAAAATGAGTTTTTATCATAAATTTCATGACCCATGGGTCGTTATGGGTCCCATATAATTTCCGAAAAAATGACCAAAATTTCAAATTTGAAATTTTTTTATATTTGATGAGAAATTGATCAATTTTCACTCAAGTAAAGTTTAACCATATATTTCACGACCCATGGGTCATGTGGCGTTATGTTCCATTCCCATATACAATGAAAAAAAATTTGAATTTAAAAATTTACCAATTTTCCGTAACCTCAATAATTTTCCCCATGTTATTTCAATGGGCGTTTTCTCAGTCCGGAAAATGCAAAAATGCTTTTTCAAATTTTTCGAAACTGGATGGAGGCCCATTCACAAAACGTGAGATAGAGCAGAGGTGTTGTTACATATCAGTACTAGTTCCCGCTCCTAAAATTTCAGCCAAATCGGAGGGTTACAGTTGAGGACCTTCCCTCGTTAGTGCATGCTGGTACATTTAGATCCATTTTATCTGCTAGAGCTCGGGATGCTCGATCTACAAGTCGTCGCTTTTATGTACAAGCACCTAAAAATCTGAACTTTTTTTTTGATTTTCGGGTTAGGGACTTAGGGTGCTAACTATAACCGTCCATGGTCTCTGGTTGCCACTCATCTAGATAGGGGTATGTACGTAAACATCAAACACCTTTTGCATGTTATATTGACTCTCGGATACTCGTGCACTTCACGCGGGTGCCATTGGCAACCAGCAAACCCCCCTCCGCCGTGTCCCATCAGTGTGGGCACATTACACTAACACAAAGGCGATTGTATTGAGACTTACTCGAGTTGAAATCGTCAAACTCACGGCTGTCGAACAATATGGTTCGTTAGAAACGCACAAAAACATTTTATAAATCAACATGTTTCTTTTGATCTGTGTTTTTTTTTCCTTTTTCCAAATGCGACCAAAACTGTTTTTCCGTCCATCACTCATTTAGACACAATATTTATTCTGTAACATTGTGATGAGGTTTATCCATAATGACTTTAAGGAACTTTGATAAAAAAATAAAATAAAATAAACGTTTCGCACATTAAAATAAACTTGTCAATCAAAGATTGAATGGGAATGTTTTAACAAAATGTTGTTCCTCGATTTGTAAAGAAACCAAGTCAGCAATATTGTTAAACATGAAAAAAGTTACATTGAAACCTATTCGCGGTAATGTTTCTTTGAAAAAAAAAAAGGGGGGGGGGGAGCAGGGAGCTCGTTGCATGTTTGGCCAGTAGCGTTTTACGAAAACTCGACTGGAAAATGCAAAAAAAAAAATTAATTAACAGCAGCGGTTATGTATGGAAATGTAATTTGTAGACCAGAAGATATTGGAAGTGAATGATTCAATTAGCTCGTATGTCGTGAACAGTGGCGTGTTTACCATTAGGCGATCATTCCCCTCCCCCATCCCGGTTCGTGGGAAGACCCAAGTAAGTTACGCTTCTAAAATACTGACGTTTGGATTTTGTTGGGAAACCTTAAAAATGTCTTAACCCCCTTGAATATTAAAATTCTACATACGCCACTGGTCGTGAAGATGATCTGGCAGCATCCAAGGGATTTAGCATAAATTGCATAATGCTATGTATGTATAACAAACGTATACGTTGTAATTATAATGCTATTTTTTTTTTCATTCTTAATACTCTGTTCAACCATGGATTAATAATAGCATGGATAGCTGTCTGCTTTCTATCATGTAGAATCTATCTAAGAATTATAACATAATGACGATAAGGTCAAACCCACTTCACGCTTTCACGTCCTCATAATATATCACGTTGTACGCGGCGCACACCATGAAATCCAGTTCCGTTGCGCAGATCGTAAAACTTGACATAGCTGCGCAGAGGAACCGGATATCAATATTTTACACCCCGTACCCCGTACTACGTATATTGAGAATTATGTATGTACCACCAGTTGCACCTAACTGCCTGCCTTCAGTGCACAACCCCCTCTGTTGACAGAAATTGTAACTAATATCGGTTTCCCGGTTATGATAAACGGAGGGAAATCATAAAATTGTTTGATACAACGTATTCAAAATTTCAAATGTTGCAAAGGAAAAAACTGCGGTTTTCCATGTTGCAAAATCAAGCCTACCAGAGTACAGAGAAGGCAGACAGCAAACTACGATCACACACTTCCATTCTCGTACTTATTCACACCAATTCGCTATTAGTTCACGCACTCCATTTTTTTTAAATCACGGAAAATCAATGGTTTTACGCAAAATTAATCGAAGGATACTCACAAAATCGGCAGATTACTCACCGTTTTTCGAAATCACGGGCGCGTTTAACAACTGACGATTCTTCTCTGCACAGTCATAGTACATAGTTATGAATTTGAAGTGGACACATTTAGTTTTCCATTATTTAGCGTTATTTCATTTTATTCATATTTAAATATCAAAACTCTCAAAAAATGTTATTTTAGAACGTTAAAACCTTTCAGTGAAAGATAAATATAAAAACGAACATGCTCGTTCAGTGTTACGCACCAAGCCTACAACGATACATTTTACTTTTGTAAATAATAACTGAAAAAGGTGTCCGTAATTGCGAGTGAACTACACTAGTTCTTTGAATACCGTTTTCGTCGAAGATCATGCGACATTTTCGGTTTCACATCCTCACCATATTTATTCGTTTTCTTTTATTTTCGTTTTTATTTCTTATTTCAGTTTAATTTATTTATGTTTATTCTTCTGTTTTTCT
>JAQFYH010000673.1:0-11531 GCA_034694405.1 Scolopendrellopsis subnuda
ACGCGCGCTGTATCATCCGAAATCCTCGGATTCCTCGCGGGCATTTTTAAAGCGCTTCAAAGTACCGTCACAGTTCAGTCACAAATATTTCCAGTACTATCTAGTTCCATGGTTTAACATTAAGCTCGGTATATAGAGAATATTTGATCTACATCGTTGGTCCAATGGTCCAGAACATATTGGGAAAAATCTACAATCTCGTTTGGCACAAACTGTATAAAACAGTCACCAAATGTATCAGTCAGCCAGCGGTTTGACTTTCCAATCCGATGGGACTGAGCGAATTCGCAAATGCCGCAAAACTGAAATAGAGAAAGATGATCTTACATTCTACAACAAGTCGTACTTCCTTCGTAGCTATTTCTCCGACGCTGTTATTGGCTACGCAGAAGTAAATTCCTCCATCCTCTGGCTGAATGTCAGTCAGATGGAAAACTTTGTGTTTCGATACTGAAAACGGAATGGAATTTCAATTATAAAACGACAGGCAAAACAATACCGACAAATTCTTCCTATCTGTGGAACACTAAAGAAGACCACGTCAGATCTTCCAGGTGGCGGGAGGAGCAGTCGTTACCTGTTTCTGTCTGTCTTTTACTTCTTTCGACCGATTTCTTCCACGTTACATTCGGTTCGGGAATTCCGCTAACGTTGCAATACAAAGTGACGTCACTGCCTTGATTACCAATCACGACTTCTTCTTCGTCGGCAGCATAAATAATTGGAGAATCTGAAAAAAAAATGAAATAAACGTTAAATAATATAGAACGTGGATAATCCCTGCTTCTCCTGTAAAACAGAGTATATCAGATTTCTGTCCCTCAAATAAGGTTTATTCGACAAAAGGTTAGAGCAATCTGTGTTCATTCTAACCTGTTAGAAGAAACCTTACCATCAAAGAAATAATTAAAAAAATTCCGCAACAACCAACATATCCTACGAAATTCCCGTGGAAAATTCTTTTACAGTATGCTAATCAACTTGTTTCTTTCCCCCTTTTTGCTTTCATTTTTTATCGATATTGCCAGTTATTGGGAAAGGCTGATAGCAAAAACATCTCCGTTAATGGTCGTTCTGCGAACTTTTAATCAAGGATCAGAGAATGGAAAATTCCCAATTTTCGTAAACTTTTAATTTATACAAATTGGATCCTACGCAGCAAATATTTCAAAACTTTTGGTTTTTATTGCATTTTTTTTAAGTTACGTAATTCGTTGCAGTTGGACGCAACGTGGGCGACAGTGCGATTGCCGTGGATATTCGGGGGGTAATTATTGCGAACATACATCCAACATTTGAATTTACGACGATTTTAAAATGACTTTTCCATTAGAGAGTTTCTCTATAACATTATCGTAAATCAAAAACCGCATTTTTGTAAATGCAAGATAGAGCTTTCACAATTAGAGAAAACTAATGTGCGAAGGGCGTAATATGATGCGCTAGACCGCAATATTGCGTATTACTGGCTAGCTGTAACGCAATTACGCAACCGAAATTAAAAGTTTTATACATATTATAGCTGCGGGCAGAAATTATTCCGTTTTAAGTTTATAATAAAGTCTTGTTTTAAAGGGTAATTTTAACTTGTTTTCATGTTATTTTTAATCCCTAGCCCTCCTAATATTAAGTAGAAAACATTTTTGAAGCCCTTACATGTCATTTTTCGTTTATTCGAAATAAATAAAAATAAGGTTGGCTCTGTTAGGCTTAACGCGCATGGAGGTGACGTCACAATGGAGAAAGTCATAGCCTGGAGGGAATATTTTTCCTCAGGCCAACCTTATTTATTTATTTATTGCGAATAAATGAAAAATGACAGGTAAGGGCTTCAAAAATGTTTTCTAGTTAATATTAGGAGGGCTATAGGAACTAAAAATAACATGAAAACAACTTAAAATTACCCTTTAAAATATCGTTAGGTTGCAGACTTGCAGCTCTAGAACTGAAGATTAGATAGAATAAATTACTCCCAATATTTTATATGACTTCGTGTGGACATTAAGTAACCCGGTCTTCTTTTTCGGGAATCGATTCTTCGTTCTCTGGAAAATCATAATACGTAACCGTAAAACGATTATGAGAACCAAGAATCGATTCCCGACTGAATGTGGATTTTTTCCACTAACGTAAGGGATCAGATAGCAAAATTGTTCCTCTCAGATAGTAGTTCGGTATGGTCACTAATATAAAATCCGAGTGCTTCAGCGTGAAAAACACGTAGGCCTATTTATGGAAATTTTCTATTGTGGATACTTTTTTGATCTGTAAACGAGGCGATTCAGCTATGAGGATTCTGGCCTTCGGTATAGTTCAGCTGAAAATATTCGAAAACCATTTTATCGATTTCATGATGTACCGCGTAACGAGGCGATATGCAAAACCACTTTCTTAAATTATTTTTGCTCAAAACGGGACGAGTAGCTGCAATTTTACGAGACATAATCGCATCTAACTTACGAATTAATTAGTTTCTATTTTAATTTCTTAATACAAACGACGAGATGATGCATTAATAAAATTGTGACTGTTTAAAAATGAGGTCAGACCCCAACTTAACCTCAATTTCTCTCCGTTTCCAGTTATGAAACAATAACGAACCGCGCAGCAATGACAATTTTATGTTACCGCATATTGAACTCCATCCAATTATGATTCGGAGAAGGCCAAGCCCAATGCTGCATTAAAATATGATGATATTCATATCATAATAATCAGATAAACCATAAAGGAAGGAAAATAGAGCCTTTCAAACTGTGGTGGAGCCGTCAGCCGTCTACTATAGCTGAGCCAGCAACTGGCCCAACATCAGAAAAATATTAGTTATGGATGGTAGCCCTCGTCTCGATTAATACCATTTACGACAGCAGCATACAGTAGCGTAGAGTGTGGGGGGCGCTGCTTAGGGGTGCCATGAAAGCAATGATATTATGAAATAATAGCATTAATGATAAATTATGGATGAAGAGGGGGCGCAGTTTAAAAGTTGTTGAACAAAAAGAAAGCTCAACCGGGGACATCAAATTCAAATGCCGCGATTTCACCAAGCTTTACGCCACTGGCAGCATAATTCGCTTTGTTAAACATCATTCTATTATTAAAGCTATTTCCAATGAACCTGAAATACAGACATTTACTATTCGTATATAACTTAATCGCCTTCCTTCCCGGCGTATTATATACTATTAGGCAATTTTATTACTCCGTTATGGCCACATTCTCTGGAAAATAACATCGCTGTCGATGATATTACGAGAGGAATATACTCTTATTAATTTTATTACCACAGTGGCCTGTATAAATAATGTTGTAATCACGGTTATACAAGAGAGGGTAAATACAATCTCCGCATTTTTCCGAACGACGTGAAATTATACAAAGAACTGAATGGCCGTGATGCATTAGATGATTTTTACAGCAGATTTCGTTGGAAGTGACATAAAATTATGCGGCCGATTCTTCCGCTAAGTGAAGAACCTTGTTATTTCTGTCGTAAAAGGGATGTTCGGGGGATGATTGATGGGATTTTTGGGTTTATAGTGAGATGCATGTTAGAAAACGAGCCAAACCGTATGATTTAATATTGTTGGACACCCCCAAACTGCGGCGCTAGTGTCGAGCAATTTTAAAATAGTTGAGAATGGCCGAAAAAGCCGATTTTGAGCAGTTGTTACTGGGTATATTTTACACCCATAGCTATTTTATAAAACAAGTTTTATTTTTCTTAACTCAAAATTAATGAAGCTGAACGTTTTGTGTTCAACTTCAATTCAAATTGCTTGAAAAGTCTAACAATGCAATGTTTGATCAAGGATTTAAATATGTTTGATGTATAACTGTATTGTAAGTTATTACGACTACGAGAATGAAGCAGCCAACTCTAAAATATGCTTTGTAAATAATCATAATATCTTCAACTTTTACGAACAGAATATAGCAGTGTCTCCAAAAGGGATGCGGGATATTTTATTTTCACATTATAAAGGAACAGGAATTAATAAGCAGCATTCCTATAGACGTTCACAATACAACGCAATGCATTCTTTCTTCCATGTTTTCAATCGTGCAAAACTTTATAGTTTAGATTACACAACAACGTTTATGCGAATGCCTGTGCGAGAGCGTAACAGTGGTTTAATAAATGTTTACTCTATAAATAGAAACCAGGAAAAAATTCTTTCTAACTTTTTTTTAATAATCTTAAAAAAGAATATGCTTTTCATAACGCGTGAAATACTGCTGAACTGACAATAAGCTTCCTTTGTTGCATCGTACGTGCTGTCTGACTGGCGAGAAATGAAAAATGGGAATCCTCGGTCATTGTAAAAAATACATATCTATGCAATGTAGCGTAAAAAACGAAGAATCACAGTATGATGGTGAGAATTGTAGGTTAATGTTTTTAAAATCTGAAAAAAAAAGTCGTAGATAGGAGCAAGATTGATTCGATAATTTATCAGGTGGCATTGTGTGTGAGTGAAAGGGTTTTTAGCGCTTATTGGCTATTTCAAAGATTGCCGGATGTCTTGCCAATTCTTGGATGATTAAAGATATAGCTGGCTAAGCTATAAAAATAACGTATTACGGTGGAGGGGGGAGATCGCAACAAAAACTGATTCCATTATAACGTAAAGCGATCAATAGGATGTAAAAAAAAATCATATGGTGCAAAAAAGTTGGCTGCCATAGGTAGTAAATCACACACAAGATGGTTTGAATTTGATAGACGGGTTACTGGATTTTGAGGAAGATTTTAAAATAATTCAGCTAGCTGCTGATAAAAATCAAAGTTGCTGCTATAAGTTAATTAATTTAAAGAAAAAATAAAGAAATAAAAGAACACACATTCACGAAAAAAAGCAGACTATCAAAAATACTGCGGCGCACAAGTCTTGCTGTACTCTAATTGATCAAAAAATTCGACAAAAAACTTTGACAATGTTCAATAAACAACGCACTTGGGCTTGACGTGCAAAAAGTGTGGACGCAAAAGTGTTTCAAAAATGTGATGAAAAATCTATCGCGTGTACGCGCCTTTACAGTAAAAAATGTTGCTATATTATCTATGTCCAGCATTTAAATTGCCATGTGCATGATGGCGGTTTTCTGCCAAGCAATTTAGCCAATCCAAAACCAAGGCAAAAATTAACGAGAAATCAACTACACTGAATTCTGCACTAACCATCTGTCTGATGGATCCAGAAAGAAGTTGTACGTGCGTGTGTTCTTTTATTTCTTTATTTTTTTCGTTAAATTAATTAACTTATAGCAGCAATTTTGATTTTTAGCAGCAGCTGTAGCTGAATTACACAATGCGCCTTAAGTTACTTACTGCATATTGCATAACCCTTTTAAAGCGACAACTTAAGGGCGATTGACACGCTCCTATAAGCGGACGCACTAGCGCGTAGTTAGAAAACGACGCTCCCCGTGTTATGCTATGAGAAATTTTAGAGAGTTGCGGGAAAAATGATACTAAGAAAACTTATCAACGGATTTCAAATTTTTTTTATTGTTTAGAGGGATAAATTATCTGTGCAATGATAATGGCCGATTTTTTAAATAATGCTCCGGCTTTTAGAAATATTTTTAGATAAATTGAGTTTTAAAAAAATTGTAAATAATTTTGAGAACTTTTTTTAAAAAATCGGCCATTATCATTGCACAGATAATTTATCCATCTAAAGAACACAAAAAAAAATTTTGAAATCCGTTGATAAGTTTTCTAACTATCATTTTTCCCGCAACTCTCTAAAATTTCTCATAGCATAACACGGGGAGCGGCGTTTTCTAACTTCGCGTTAGTGCGTCCGCTTGGGAGCGTGTCAAGGAGTCTAATTCTCAGTGCTAGGCTCAATTTTCTCTCGCATAGAAATCCTTTCACTTTGTTGAAAAATGTACTTTCTCGTGTGTACGAGTCCTGGAGGCGCGCACACACTAGAAAATTTTCTAGACATTTTTGTGTCCACACTTTTTTTTAACTCAAGCACAAGTGCTTAGATTGTTGAACATTGTCAAACTTTTGTGTTACGGTACACTTTTCGATTTTGATCAATCAGAGTACAGCAAGACCTGTGCTCCGCAGTATTATTTGATCGCCAGCTTTTTTCGTGAAAGTGCGACACAAAAGTGTTTGAAAAATGTGACGAAAAACTTCTCGTGTGTACGCGCATTTAATAAGAAGGCGCGTACACACGAAACTGTTATTCATCGAAGGGTAGATTAAAAAACAGTCATATTACTGGGGGGTTTTACAGGATTAGAACCCGAGACTGCGCATCCATGGCAGCAACCAGTCTCTACCATAAGGAGGAAGATCTACTACCGTACAGGTAGAGCTTCAGAAGCTAGCTAGACTGGTGCCATCTCAGGCACAAATCTTGTTTTTATACCCAGTAGATCGATCACGTTTATTAGGTGCTGAATAAAATTGCTACGATTTTTTTTACAGGAGGTCAAGATGAAATTAAAATGTTGCAAAACTTACAAAAAGTTGTTTAGAATGAAATTTAGCGAATTAGATTTCAGTCCTAAAAGTTTTTCTGAACTTGCGAAAGAAAATTTGTCGCAACAGTTGACGGGATTCACGGTGCCGGATCTCAAATGGTAGAAACACTCGTCGTTCAAATGGGAAACGTCCAGCTCATTCGAGAGGTAGAAGAGATCCTACAAGACCACATCAAAAAATCAAAAGTAGGCAACGAGACTTTTACTTTACGTGTCAAAAGCAGATTGGTTTCGATTGGTCTCAACGAGACTTTAAAAGATTCGAAACAGGCCATTCTCGTTTCCTTCTCTATTATTTTAAGAGCTCCCAAGGAAAAAGGTCGAGTTACAAAAAGGGACGTCTCGACCCTGCGAAACCGATCCGCTTTTGACACGTAAAGAAAAAGACGAGATTTAAATCGAGAATTCTATGCCGATCCCTATTGTTAGGGCGCTCCCAAGGCTGGAATGCTCACACGACGCCATTTTGGTTGCAGAGAGACGAGGGAAATTCGAATTCCCTATTGAAGCAACGAGGTGCGACACACGTCGAAGCGTCGTAATCTAGTCCCCGACAGGCAGAAATGGACTAGATTACGTCTCTTCGGCGTGTGTCGCACCTCGTTGCTTCAATAGGGAATTCGAATTTCCCTCGTCTTGCAACCAAAATGGCGTCAGAAATTGAGCTAGGGCGCTTCAAAGAGCTCCTTACAATTGAACCAATGAGTGAGCATACCCGTAAGAATTGCCATAGTCGCTAACATTACATGAGGTTATGTGGGAGGTCGCTCCTGCCTTACCGTGCTTCCCATACCTTTTCCTTCATTGCATTGGTAGGTGACGTGGCGAGCTATTCAGCTAACTTATTTGCCGAGATGGTAGTAGCGCACTCGCCATTCCCTCCTGGTCCTGGTTTAGTTTCTTTGACACCGGAAGGTTATCGCGCTGCATTCTTACGTGGAACAGAGTACAAATCAGTAGCAAAAAAGAAAAACCATTATACGTTATTCCAACTTTCTGAGATTATGACCGGTAAACAAAAGAAGCACAAAAAGGCTCGAGGGAGAAAAAAGCCGACTTCAACGCCATACCGGACCTAATTGAGTAAACAGTGCACTCCCGTTTGCTGCATTTAAGTCCGGTTTGGCGCTCCATACCAGCCTTGTAAGGTAGCTGGTATGGCACGCCAACGTTCATTCTCTCAAATAACCTGTAAGTAATAACGGGTTGTAACGGTCAGACATAGTGATATTTATTTCAATATCTTTGTATATAATCATTAGCATATAATACGGGTTTTTCCAAACGTGTTTCAAATACTCTGAAAAACGACGAAACTAGCGTGGGTGACCGTCAAAATTACTGAGATGTTGTGGATCGGTGGGAATGGGTAATTGCAGCTGGTTTTTCATCACAACCAATGAATGTTGCTTCCACGATGAAGCCGCGAGACGGATTTGAACCTGCGCGTGGCATTTATACTGAAAGAGCTCGTTTTTGACGGTACCTGTAGCTGGTTTCGATTGTTAAAAATAATGATATGTGTTCATCAGTATTAATAATGTTAAAATAAACTTTAATATAATAATTAATTTATTGTTTATAATGATGAGAAACTCGAAATTAGTTCGAAGGAGTTGTGCTGAAGAAGTTTTAAGGATGCGCGTCAGGTTCGCCATCTTGAACGATGGTGGCGCCATATTCTACCCTAGCGGTTAAATCGGTTACTACCTGAATTTACCGCTAGGGTACAAAATGGCGCCACCATCTAATTTACAAAGATTCTTTCGTTTTGCAAAGCGATGTTCCGATTTTTTAAGAATTTTCTTTTGGTAAATCAAATAACTTTGTTCTTTCACACACGATCATAAAATAATGCAAAATATCCAAAAGAAGATTCTTATTGGGTATAAGAGCGCAAGATGGCGGACGTGAAACGAATTCTTAATCTTAAATGTTTAGATTTACTGCATAAATATCGATTATTTACGATTCGATACTGAGCAGTATTAGGTGAGAGTGATTTTAAAAATGAAAAAAAAAAAAATACTCGTAATATTTAAACAAATTTTATGTGAATAATTAAAATTACAGTTATTAGATCATTCCAATTTGAAGGTTTTCGACTGTGTTTGTTAAGGTGCGACTCAAGAAAAATTATCACTGTGACTCGGGGGTCATCTGTTTTGAATTGCACACTGATAGTAGATCAACACGATCAGCGATCGGGTAAGCGTAAGCGATAGTGAGTTTCAGCAGCTTCGACGTAAGTTAACGTAAACGTATTGTAAACGTAACGTAATGACGCGTTCTGAGCATGCGCACATTTGTTTTTTGCAGTGAAAATCCCATGTTCGCAAGCTCAGAACGCGTCATTGCGTTACGTTTTCGATACGTCGAAGCTGATAAAACTCTATTATATTCTCCAACATTATTGTAGTAACGTAACGCATTCTGCCCTTCAATATGTGTGGAACCAGTTACAACGTAATCGCCCCCTCCCCCATAACATGCTCCTGGATTCGCCACAAATCAGTCACACGAAATCTTGCCTATTGGTTCAACTTTAGTTCGTTTCATCTGCAGTCGACGTAAACGTTGCCAAAACAGTCTTCGGATTTTCGCAGCGTTGGTTGGTTTCTTTCGTCTTCGCTCGTCGGCACTCTTGGGGCGACGAGGAGCCTCGTCAGAGGGCGACTGTTGTCCCCTGAGCAGCAGGGCAGTCAGGGCTTTCTCAATGTATTCGTAGACCGCCACGATTGAGATTCCGATACAAATTCCTACAAGTAAACATATGGTTATATGAGTACAGTAGTTTTAAAACCATTTCAAGTCTGACGCTAGAATGTATCAATGGCGGCGGTTGACTTTCACTTTGACGGGGGGGGGGGGGGGGGGAGGGTAGAATATTGTCTATGATAAGTTCCGGATTTAGGCCGTGAGGCCTCTCTTCTCGCTTCTCTGTAAATCCGATTCGGGTATTAAAAAATTTTTAAACTCAAATCTGAGCTTAATAGTACTCAGTACTATACCCCGTAAGTAGTTCCCCGGTAGCTGCACACAAAGTATAAAACTTGAAAGTGAAGTTCGTATAAATGCAGTACTGGGTAAATTTGACTCGATATAGTTTGTAGCGGGTGGATCTTCCCCCTGTTTTTGGCGTTTTCGCTGTTGCTACCGAGAGGGCAGCACCGGTTGGTTTTTGGAGTTGATTTTTGGTTTTCGAAGTGTGCGGGTGGAAATTTGACATTTTACGTTTAATTCTGACAAGAAATAAGATGAAGTAAAAGAATAATATTTAAAACTGTGAGAATGTAAAGTGAATAAAGCGAACGGGTGTAATTAAAGTTCAAAAGCGAATTTCGGCAAGGACATTGTTTGTCGCGGCGTTTCGGAAATCGGCCCGAGAAGAAAATGGCTGGACAGAAGTTCGCGGCTCTGGTTCATGGAAGGGAGCGAACGTAAACTGTGATTTATTCGGAAATAGAAGAGTCTCATAGGGCTAGGGGCGATGGAAAAGTGAAGCCGTCCCAGCCCGTCGTTACAAGTTCTGCGTAGTTAAAGTAGTTACTCGAACAGTAAATTTCCTGTAAATTATCGGCAATAGAACGTAGGGATAGGTGCATTGCATTGTATCCACTTAGAGTGGGGAAATATCGCTTTTCTAGCAATTGGCCATTAAATCTTCAAAATTAAATTTCGAAATCAGGTTACAATATTTAAAACATTTTTTTCGCCTCCGCCAGTAGGAGGGGTTGAGGCTCCGGACCCTCTCCTTTCACGTGATACAGGTGGACCGTCTTCCATACTAGCCTATCCACCCAGTGCGACTGTGAAAATGGTATTTCAACGGTATTTACCGGCCATGCCGGCCATATCGGCGCACATGTGGGTCCAATCATCATTCCATACTTCGGTGCGGATTGCAAAATCAGTCTCGAAGAAAAGTAACTGAAATTGAAAGGAAAATTAGAATAATATTATAAACAATATACGTTATTTGGATATCCAATTTGGCTGCTGCGAAAAAGTTTAGGCCAGTTCTCCGATACGAATCGTAACAGGGCAATGCTGTAAGAGCGGATCTAAAAGTGGCGCGTCCAAATGATTGTATAGATACCATATTATTTTTACTAAATTTAGGGGTTTCGTTATCGTAGGATAGCCAACTCCCGGACAGGACGTACTATTTACTATCTGCCTCTCACCGAAATACGACCGAGTACCAGTGATATTGGGGGACACCCCCCCCCCCCCCCCCCAAAAAAAAAGAAGACCTCCGGGGGTTTCCCTTTGGGAACACTTTGAAAATTAAAATCCCAAGTTGCGGAATTTTAGATCATATATTTAGTGAAACTACGAGGTATTAAATAGTTCATATTTTGTTGTTGCTGAAAACTGTGGCCGCACACCAGTCCCAAAGCAAAAAATGTTCTATGCTTACATTCAGATAACTTCTATTTGTTGTGTTCGTAGACTTTAAATGGATCTTCTGTTTTTGTTTGGTGACGTACTTCCACCTTTCGCATAACTCGGGGCACACGGAGGATGCATAATGATTCGTAAATGAGATAGTTTCTGCACAATCGAACGTCGAATCCCGAGTCCAATCCTCTAAGCCATCTTTGCAAATGTTGAGGTTAGGGCATTCCAGAAGATCGGTCCTAAAAGAAGCAAATAAGGAATATTAGTTTATTAAAGGAATAAGATATATGCATTTAGATTGAATGAAAGGCCGATTATATTTACTTACTTCGAAGTTGGAAACATCCCTTTTTAGTGAAATAATTAATTTTATCTTGAAAAAATAAGTGGCTCACGATCGAGCAGTTCTTCGCTACATGATAGTTCGAACTCGTTGCCAACTATACTTTCGTCTACTTTACAATTAATTAAAATTTTAAAAATGTAATTATTATATTTCACTAAAAAGGGATGTTTCCAACTTCGAAGTAAGTAAATATAATCGGCCTTTCATTCAATCTAAATAAATTTGAATATAATTTATTCCTTAAATTTTATTTTCAAGCCTAAATATCTAAATA
>JAQFYH010000674.1:0-11529 GCA_034694405.1 Scolopendrellopsis subnuda
CCTTGTTTTTAATTAGAATTTATATTGATTATTTCGAGGGCAATAACAAACATTGTACCTTCACAGAATTCCACAAAATACATATTCAGATTAAAGTCAAAGGTAGATCTATCGAACTAGACCCTCAAAATATCGAATTTTATATTTAATCGTATAATCCTCAAGGAGATTGCACAATATTTAGCTTAACATAAATTGTGCATTAAAGGTTTCTAAAGAAAGATTATTTTGAAACGTTTTGTTTTGATTGAATGACGGCATAGAACTGAATACAGTAGGGCTCGGGTATCTATATCGTAATAAGTTAGGGCGGAAATATAGGAAGTTCTTATATTATTTCTTCAGACTTAATATTGTTTACTCGCTAAGCGGATATTTCAGGTAAAGAATAAGACCTTGTCTAGCCAGGCCTTCCGTCTATAGACAAGTCTTCTATGTATAGCCTACTGTAGGCCTACTTTTGTACCAGTGACATTATTTTGATTTAAAAAAGAGAGTATTGAAGTTTTTAGAGGTTCCCATTCCAAAGTCAATATCTTAGAGGGATAAATATCGGGTCCCCCAGGCAGAAAGAGGGTTTGTGGGTGTCACCCCAAAGAAAATTTTTAAAATAAGACAAATTTTGTGTATTTTTAAGCACTCTATAACTCAAGAAATATCCAGCAGGTTTTCACAAACGGTACGGGGGGGGGGGTGATCGCCTGATTCGCCCAATGATAAATACCCCACCGTATTTTTATTGCATTAAAAATAGAGTGGCGTATTTTTAGAATGTTGCAAAATTCAAATTAGTAATTAAGTAATTACTGCAAAGGAGTTTATAAAACCTTTCCGCTTTGCACTTTGCCCACAAGAACTGCTTATTTTTACGGCACTTTTCTTGAAGGTTTATCCTTCCACCCAAACTGTACAGAAACCGTTCAACAACTACATTAATTCCCTGCAGAGGAAACCATAATATTATTTCTGTCTTTATAAAATAAAAAATCTGTGTTCTTTATACAGTAAGTTCTAGAATTATTAAAATTCGTGTAAAACGAAAATTTCTTATTAATTTCTTATATGATCGTCACGCGCAAGAAACTGATTTTATAAACACGCTGCTGATTTGTAGATTCGCTTTACGTTCCCGTGGCCGACAGCTGGAACTAGTGTTGCATGCCTGCGACTTAAGGTCTTACAATGATGAGGTATAGGAACTTTTTTAAACGGATTCAATTTGGATGAAATTTAACACAGTGTTAGATAGATATATTTTGATGTTAAATATAAAATTTCGGAATTTTTCACCAGCGGAAACAAAAGATATTGCCACGTGAACATAGCGTTTTTGATCAAAAACGCCAACTTCACGTAGCTATATCTCCTAATCCCTCTGGTGACAAATTCTGAAATTTTATATTTAACATCAAAATATATCTAGGCCCTATCTAACACTGTGTTAAACTTCATCCAAATTGAATTCGTTAAAAAAAAGTTCCTATTACCTCATCATTGTAATCGTTTCCATCGACCTTAAGAACTTTTAATAAACTAGCCTATATGGACATAAACTACCACTCAGACTAATAGCGTTTTCCACAGAACACGATGCAAGTTTTAATTCTGACTTGTAGAAGTCTTATTATGGCAAGAAGTGGTTCAAGAGTAAGCCCAATTTCATATTTTACATATTCCAAATGAAATTAGTCAGTCTGCATGCATATTCTCAACCTAATGACTATTTTGGTAATGACTACGGGGTGTCTAAGAAGTCGGGTGATTTTTAAAAACACGTGCTCTAGCGCGCGCACGTGCTAACAAATTCGAACAAACATGGCAACATGAAGTGCCTTCTCTGTACATTCGATCTTGCATAAAAGATATTTTCTAACGATATTTTCGTTCTAAAATGCAATGGTAAGATGATCAAGCCTCGCTAAACCTGTTGTGCATTGCATTGAAACCTATGGGGAAAATGGCAAAATGTCTATGCGTGCTGGGTCCAGGAGACTTATCTGACAGACTTTATAGTTTCCTAGATTAATGTCCATAAAAGGGCATGAAGTCTTGCACTAAATGAGATCTGTGCCAAAGAAAGCGGGGGATGAAGAGAACTGGGCGATAACGGCTTACCCGAAAATTTACAAAAAATGCTTGGCGACAGTTTCTTGCCAATGACGACGAAACTTTCGTACCCCAGCTGACCCAGCAAGCCCAAATGACGTACCCAGAAATAATTTTTTTCATACTGTGAACTCTACCCAACTAGAATTTAAGTTCACAAATTCAAAGTCTAGTCAAAATTTCCGGAACGTCAGCAAGTATGGTAAGCTGTTAACCTCCATAGGATCATAAGCGAAATGATTCGCTTATGATAGGATATAATGGAAGATTTCATCCACAAGTAATAGAACGTCCCCAATGTCCGGCAAATGGGAGGCATTGAAAAGTTTTTAACAGTTTGCGAGTCTAGATACTCCTCTCTATCGAAACCACCTCCAGGAACGTTGTAACGTTCCTGGGTTTCGAACAGTATGGAAGCAGCTTTGCTTTGCGCTGAAATAGCAGCGACCCATTCGGGAAAAACGCTTATGGAACACTCCTGAATCTACCCCCGATCCACAGGTTACAGAAGGATCCGGCAAACATTTTGTCCATATTTGTTTGATAAAGAAAAATTCAAAAGGAGAGGAAACAAAAAATGAACATGAAAAAAGTCAACCGACTTCTTAGACACCCCTTATCTTGCAATGTGAGAGAACAAATTTTTACTGATAAAATTAATAACACTTCAAACACTTGAACTGTAACAGTGGGGGAGGATCACTTTGTTATTGTGCCTAATAACATGTAGGGCCTATAGCCTAGGCTATATAATATGTTTCTTTTATTTAAATACCTGCACATTCTATTACTGCTGAATGATAGTCAAAAGCGGTACCATGTTGCAAATAAATATATATAAAAAAAGATTTATTTTAGCAACTAAATTTTTTGCAGCGAGTCAAAGAATTTAAACAAAGAGGCAACTTGTGTACTTATTTAAGTTATTTATGAAACGAAATTATGCTAAGAGTCTAGGACTAGCCTACCCAGTGTCCATCAGAACTAGCATGCACTGTGGACTGTGGTGTAGGCTATAGCGAATAATCAGAGAAAGATATTCATCATGTTTAAAATCTTTAAAGTCAAAACCATTTTAACATTAAACCTGATGCAATTTAATGCTATATACAGTAATAAACTTTATATTTTGCTGCACATCACAAAACTAAACTCACTCATCAATTTAATGTTGTGATGATGCAATGTCCGATAAAATTGACAAGTTTGAATATATACGCGGAATCTTCTGTGAACGGCCTTTTCTCTAGGCGTGTTATAGGCTAGAATGGGAGGTTTAATTATCTCTCTCATTTTCTATTGTCACCCATTATAAAATTATCAATGGTGATGATGAAAGCCCAGAGAGGAAAAGGTCGTTCAGCGAAGATTCCACATATATTATGTCAGCAGCCTATGCCTAAATCATCTTAAAAAGCTACTCAAATGTCCAACTCACCATCTTCTGCAGAACGATGTTCTCTATCATCTTCTGGGACATAAACTAGTTGCAGAACAAGTGGTCGTCTAGTGACGATTCCAGCACCTCGAGGCAAAAAGTCCCTGCCGACCAGACTTTCAATTACGGAACTTTTACCAGAACTCTGAAAAAAATTATAGGTCCACACTTTAACAATGTGGGTCATTCAAAGCATGGTATAATTTTTAATTAAACTGTCCTTTGTAGCCCATATAACACCATGCTATAGGCCTAGCCTACGGTATCAAAACGGTAGACCTAGACTAGCAGCGACGGGTATGGACGACATTCCTTATTAGTTTTTACTGAATTTGTCACAAGATTTGGAAAACTTTGCAAGAGCATGTACGGTAACATATTTGGGCGCCCCCTTTCTCACATGATGGTTCATGCTCTCACGACCCGTGGGCACCCTGCGGTTGATCCTGGAGCAGGTATCGTTGAGCCCCTGATTTTCAAGGGGGAAATACAGGAATGTGTAGGCCTATTTACAACCTCTCCTGTTCCTCACAAAGGTTAACTTAGTTTATTTTCGAAATATATTACGCAGAGGCTAGGCTAGATCCTAAATAACCGAAACCCGGAGGATCCCCCCATGCATTGTAAACGGCCTTGGGGGTGGTCTGCGTGACCCATATCTGCAGATTTATTATTAATAATTACTATAAATTACTTAAAAAATCCTTAATTCAAGTAGTAGGTAATGTCTGTGCATTATTATCTATGAATAAGTTAATTTTCAACAGCAGTTTAAGAAGATTATTATGACAGAAAAAAAAAACGATTTTTTTTATTACCTGGCTTCCAACGACGACGATCTGAGGCAACTGAATGCAATCAGCGCCGACGGTGTTAAATACGTCTTGAAGTTTATTTATGACGGGGATTAAAGCTTCCATTTTGTATAATTTAAAACAATTTTTAAAAAGATTGAATTAACAGGTTTCTTCTCAAGAGCTATGAATGAACGCCATGTTGTGTGAAACCGACTTCGGTTAGTGCCAATTAGAGATGTGTTCCGCAAATTTTGAATGTGAGGTAAAACATAGAGATGTGCGCAGAAAACCAATGAAAAATTCTCCCGTTTCGTTTAAAAATAAATTAATTTTAAATACGGGTGGTTTGACTATATTTCAAATTTTGTATATGCAACTTGTGTAGTATTAACTAATACCGGTAACAATAAATTGAGTGGGTGGGAAGATAGAAGATAAGTAGATAACAGAGTTGATCGACCCATTGACGCAGCCTCGATCACCCAGGCTCTAATATTACCATACCATGCCCATTGACGCAGCTTATCTTTGGCTCCGAGAATAGATACGGTACTGTGTGTACCAAAAACCTGACGAAACACTCCTGCATATTGCGTGCCCACCAGTGATGGGCTGTACCAAGGGTTTATTAACACAATAAACCCTTGGCTGTACTGACCTACAGCTGAGCAGGTGCTGCACCTAAAGTGCCATACCACGGTACCAGGAACTTATTAATAAATTCCCGACGGTACCGTACCATCATAATGGTCCCTACTTCTGCAATATTGCTACCGTATTCCTGTCTTCTGTTTCCACTTTCCACGAGAAGTCATGCACTCTAACACGATATCGAACATGCTGTGCAGTGTGCACTTATTGGGGCGCAACATATATCACTTTCCAAAAAAATAAAACCACCATTCAGTTAATTAAACAAAACCAATTACACGATATAATTATACTATTTATTTATATTATATCATGTAGCCGTACAACTATTTTCTATTATGCTCTTCACACAATTAATTATTCATTAAAACAAAAACAAAAATTACATGATGGATCATTCATTCTGTCATACAAACCTTCTAAAATAAGTATTTTCAGATTTTTAACTACGGTAATGTGTTGTTGATCTTCGACGTTAATATAATAGAATATTGTGGTTTAATCTGGGTTACAGTATGGAATCGGGCAATTGACTCGCAAAGTATTTTTTTTAAATTATTCCGAAAAATAAATTTGTCTGCGGAAATCATCTATTACTGGCGGATGCCGTGCAACAAAAATAAAAAATAAAAAAATCAATAAAATTACGTCTTAGATTAGCTCACAGCCAGACAGCAGAGAACCATAAAAAAAAATCAATCTTATTTCTGTTTTTAAATTGTTGCTGAAAACAGCTGCTGTCCAGCAATTAACTGGATTGTTGTTGTCAATGTCAACAGAAAATTATTTATAACGTTCCACGTTAAGTAGATTATTGAGCATTAAATTAATCAAAGTTTTTTAAATGCTAAACATTTGTAACAATTTCACAAATCAGCGCGACATAATTATGGAGTATTTAAAACAAATAAATTATACACTAATACCTGGACTTGTTAAAAAAAAAGCATATTATTAACATGTCACTAAAATCTATCTAAAATATATACGGAAGATATAATAATAGTGGTATAACAATAAACTAAACTGATTCAGTTTAGAATGGGTTACTGTAATAACCTTTCAAAATTGTACATACAATTTTAATAATAAAAAATAAATTAATTTAAAATATCATTCACCAGTCATCACGTTTGACAACTGCAGAAACGTACCGTAGCAGCTTTAAACTCGTAACCTGCGGAAGAATTAAGTTCGTTGACGGCTTGACGCACAATTTTCAAAAGTCACACTGCCATAGCGGCCTATTAGGACAAGGCAGAGGACAAGATTTTCTTGTCCTCAATCTTGTCCTTACTGGAAAAAAAAAGAGCGAACCTGAATTCTTATGCAGTTACAGCATTTACATATTCCTCTGCTTACATCATTATAAACTGTGAGGTGCAGTCCCGATTTTTTTTAAATTATCCAATGTTGGAAGTTGATAATTTAAATTTCTAAACATTACGTCGAAAAGTACGTTCGCTTTTCAGTTACAATATGGCATCATTTTAATAAAATGGCACAATTGAAAAAATATAATAAAATGACTAAAATATTAATGATGCTTTTTGTTTCTTACTTAATAAGTTATGCGCAAACAAAAATTAATTATGCATTGTAAAAAGTTAAAAATATTATGTACACAAAAGAAATATTTTTAAAAAGTATTAAAACAACTAAAATACAAATATAACCTCAAAGGATGATGGAATTTAAAGTACGGTATTTTTAATACGTGAATGGCAACAAAATGTAAATGATAAGTCGTCTTGGACAGTCAGTCTTACAGTAACGTAACTTTGGCTTTAACACAGGAAAAAAAAAACTTTGGTGATCAAAATCTTCAATATTTTGAATTCGCATTATATTTTCTATTTACAATTTTGTAACCTCACGATAAGTTGTAGTTATTCTTATCAAAGTAATATTGTTATAAAATAAACTGACCAATATTCAAAACTAAACGCGCCGCGTACCAAAATTTTTTTTAACGCGTAGCAAATAAGTAGCTAGAAAACTATAAGGGCATGTACTAAAAATCTGACAAAAATGTCAATAAATAAAGTAAATAATTAGCTGCATTGTAGTAAATCCTTCTCTACGATGCCGATTTTTTTTTTGTTACAAAAAAAAAGTTCTTGTATTCTCGCATGATGAATAAATAAGTTTAAGCTGTCGTAAATAGAACAGTAACTGTTTCAAAAACCATCGCGAATTAAATAATAACTTAAAAAATACAGAAAACACTGTCATAATAAGTGCACTTAAAAATAAATAAAATGACAAATATTATAAAAAATGTATGACAAACACAATTACGTTTTCGTTCTTACATTCAATTCATATTTACGTTGCATCAGAATTTTCTACAAAGATTTTCGAGTTTTTAAAAAAATTTCCTGTTTTATCACTTTCTGATAATCTCACACTGTTAATGCATATTATGATTCAGATCTAAAAAAGTGATAAGGGAATGTTATCGAGGCAAAAAGAAAAAAAAATGCGCTTTCGATTTAGTGCTTTATCAAAACAACATTTTTTTTCTTTAGCCTAAACTAGAGTTTAAATCGTCCCAAGTTTACTCCAACGAAATATATCAGTACGTCATTAATTTTACATAATAAGAACTTACTAGTTAGTTTTTAGCAATTCATTCTGGGATTTAGCGTGGTAATTGGCTAACGGAGTTACCACGAAAAAAAGTTTTTGTTGGAGCAAAATTCGGATGATACATACGACAATGGGGTAGGAATTGAAACAAATTTGTATAAAATACTTTAAAAGATCTAAAATGACCTTTTTTTTTAGAGATTGTGGCGTTAAAATAACACAAAAAATGGCACCTGAGAGTTAAAGTAGATGTTATTTCTTTTGCAGCAAAGGCAAAATTTGATTATGTTACAAAGTTATTTACTTAAAACAGCAAAAATCATTTGCTGCGTCGCTGAGAGCAAGAGCCTATAGGCCGCTTTGCTGAGATAATATACTTTAGTAATGTATAAACAGTTTTTTTTTTAAATAACTAACACAGTCTAAAATACCACCTTAATTCACGCTTTTCAGTGTTTCTAAGATCACACGCGGAAGTTTTAATCATATAGCAAGTCGAAGTTTACGATATCGAAAATTCATTACTCCGTTAGAGCGATAAATTTTCGTCGAAACAGCGTTGTTTTTAAATAATATAGTATTATTATATTTTTATTTTGGGATTTTTGGGGTATAAAAATTATGCACAATAACGAATAAGAAAACTTCATCCAAAGTAAAACTGCATTTTTTTCAATATAAATAAAGGAACCGGATGCAAATTTTCTTATTCGAATAAAAACAAATTCCGAGACCCACCCGAATACTTGGTTATTGTCAGAAGAGCGCCATGAACGCACTGAGACTGGTGTAGTCCGTGGAGTGAGGTATGTTTCCGGGACCCTGAGGATTCATATTGTGCATGGCGGGGTTGCGTTGGTCCATGGTGGGCGGGGGAGGCAGGTGCAGGCCCGCGTTGTTTCCGTGAAAACGCGGATCGAACACCATGGTGGGTGGAGGCGGCGGCTGCGACCTAGAAGACATGGCTGCGGAAGACGAGTGAGGAAGGAGGCCCTCGTGGATTCCGCGCTGGTCCCCGATGTTGAATCCCTTGTGGTGCAGATCCAGGTTGGGGTGGTGCGACTGCGGGTCGTACGAATAGACCGACGCTTCGCTAACGGCGATCGACGACTGATTCGGATTCGACGGCACGTGCACGTGCGAGTGCAGCATCGGCACCGCGCTCTCCAGCGACACCTGCGTGTCGTTCCTGCCGGGATACAGAGCGGGATCGTAGGCCTGCCGTCTCGGCTTCCTGGGTTTGTAGGGAGTCTTGGCGGTGGCGTTCTCGCCGTGGTGCTTCTGCACGTGCTCTTTCAGCTTATCCCGACGCGAACTGCTGTACTCGCAGCTCTCACACTGAAAAACAAAACAAAAAACAATTCCGTTAATTAATTAAATAGTAAAACTTATAAAGTGTTTTTATAAACATGATTTTCCATCTCGCCATTCCCTCGATGGAATTAAGTCCTAGAAACATTTTTTAGTTACGTTTTAGCTCTAAACATGCAGGTGGCACGCACACCTGTACTGAAGTAAAAACATAGACGTCGTAAACATTTAGGACGCGGATTTGAGCGTTTTCGCAATCCGTCGTAGGTTTTATAACTAATAAGGATTCTAGATGATAGATCCCAGTCGGCTAAAATCCACGATTGTACTACAGAAATTCGTTCGATATGACGTTCTCACCTTGAAGGGTTTCTCGTTGAGGTGGATCCTCTCGTGTCGAACCAGGTGGGACTTTTCTATGAATCCCCTGCCGCACACCGTACAGACGTGCGACCTGACCGCCATGTGGGTCCTCATGTGCGCCGCCAGCTGGCTTTTCTTGGGCGACGAGTACGTGCAGCTGGGATACTGGCACCGGAAGACGTCCCCCGTGTGTATCCTCTTGTGGGCGATCAGGTGGGACTGGTACTTGGTCGAGAAGCCGCACGTATCGCACAAAAACGGGCGATCGTCGCTGTGAGTCGCCAGGTGCTGGTCCAGGGTGCTCTTGATCGCGAAGGCGCGGCCGCAACTGTCGCACTTGAACGGTTTCTCGCCCGTGTGACTCCTCAGGTGGGCCATCAGGTTCGTCTTGGTCCGGGAACGGTAGTCGCAGTCCTCGCACTTGAACGGGCGCTCGTCCGTGTGCTTCATCCGGTGGGTCAGGATGAGCTGGATCCGCTCGCACGTGTAGTCGCACAGCTCGCAGACGAACGGCGGCCCGTGGAAGTGCTTCTTCATGTGCATGTAATACTCGCGGTTCCACTTGCACGTGAAGTTGCACATGCCGCACTTGTACGTGACGTCCTTGGCGTGCGCCTTGACCACGTGCAGCTCCAGCCGGGTGGTGCCCGGAGCGATGTAGCAGCAGTGGGGGCACTTGATCCCTTCCTTGACGATCTTGTCGTCGTCGTCGTCTTCGTCGTCGAACTCGAATTCGTCGTCCTCGTCGTCTTCGTCATCCTCGAATTCGCTGCTCTCCTCCTTGTGTTTTCGCTGATTCCTATGGTTCCTGATCAGTCTGGCGTGTTGCACGGACGATGAGATGAGTCTCCTCGCGCGAATGAGCTTGCGTTTTCGGGCCCTGGCTGCGATCGCCTTGGCTCTCATGGTACCTGAAATCAGGATGAGATGAATCATTTGGACTATACCGGTAGGCCTATAAAATAAACAGTGAGAAGTTTGAACTTATCAACTTCTTCACTGTGCAACTGTAAATGGGATGAAAATTTTGGTTTTAAATATCTATTTAGTATTGCTTCATGATAATAACTATGTTTGTGTTTGTATTTTATTCAATTTCGGTCGTTACTAAATCTTTATTTAAAAAAACCAAATCTTGGGAAATAACCTTAGCTCACCTTTAGCTGATTGTATCACAATAAAATCACTAGATTATCTGCGGAACGCTGTCGATGTAAATCACTTTTTCCTATTCACAGAAACAGCGTTCCGCGGATAATCTAGATATTATTGAGATACATTCAGCCAAAGGTGAGCTAGTTCCCACGATTTGTTTTTTTTTAAAATAATGATAGAAATGAAATAAAATAAAAACACATAGTTATTGTCATGAAAAAATACTAAAGCGATTTTTCAATCCAGATTTTTCATCCCATTAACACTTTAATTGTCACACTTTTGTGTCGCACCTTCACGAAAAAGAGTAAAAGAACAAAAAATACGGCGGCGCTCTAATGCTGGACCCTAGTGTTCAAAATAAAAAAGTGAGACACAAAAGTTTGATAATGTTCAACCAACTAATCACTTGTGCTTGACTGGTTGAAAGTGTGGACACAAAAGTGTTTCGAAAATTCTATTAAAAAAACCTCCCGTGTGTACGCGCTTTAAACATTAAAATTATAAATTAAATTAAATATAAAAAAAAAAAACCTCTTCGTATTTCCTTCTCATCCAGTTGTCGAGATCTACGGTTAAATCTTTATCATTGCTAAATTTCAAGCCGAGTGTGTTCGGTAAAAGCGGTTCGAATGTTCCATTAATAAATTTCTGAAAAAAAAGAAGTAAAATGGTAAAAAAAAAAGTTCAAAGAAGTAAAAAGTAAGTTAAAAAGAGAAGCAGTAAGAAGTAAAAAGAAGTAAAAAGAAATAAAATGTTAAATTTGTGTATTCTTATAAAATAAAAGAAGTTAGAAATTTCGTAGATAGAAAAGCTAAAGCAAGCTTTTAAAATGAAGTAAAAAGAAGTAAAATGGTAAAAAAAAGAAATAGAAAGAAAGAAAGAAGTAAAAAGTAAAAAGAAGTAAAAAGAAGTAAAAAGAAAGAAATAAGTAAAAAGTAAAAAGAAGTAAAAAGTAAAAAGAAAGAAAGAAGTAAAAAGAAAGAAAGAAGTAAAAAGAAGTAAAATGGTAAAAAAAAAGAAATAGAAAGAAAGAAAGAAGTAAAAAGTAAAAAGAAGTAAAAAGTAAAAAGAAAGAAAGAAGTAAAAAGAAAGAAAGAAGTAAAAAGAAGTAAA
>JAQFYH010000675.1:0-11526 GCA_034694405.1 Scolopendrellopsis subnuda
ATATCCTCCTTGGCCGTTACCTCACTTGGGCTCGCCACCCACGTTTGGGGTCTGTGACCAAGGAGGATGGCGCATGTCATCTACCCTGCCCCCACTACCCTTCGGAAGAATGATTAATACAGTGGGTTACAGTTGAAACAAACAAACAAGAAAGATAGGCGGCTTCTTAACACAGAAAATCTTTTACTTCCACAAACTAAGTAAAAACATGTAAACATTTTAGTACGTACATTTCTAATAGTCGGTTTTCAATGACCTGATCGCCATCTTTACGAAATTTTGTTTAATTATTACGATTCAGTTACTTTCCGAAGCGTCTTGTATAATATTTATATTCTTGATAATTTCAGTTCCAAAAACGAAGAGGTTGATCACAATTCTGTAGTTCGAGCTCGTGGATTACCCTGGCAGTCGTCTGATCAAGATATTGCCAAGTTCTTTCGTGGTCTCAATATTGCCAGGTAAATTTTAAAATAACGAAGCTATTTTATTTTGCCGCTGACGGTAGCCGCATCGAGTCGGAACAATTCTTACTTCAGTGATATTTCAAATTTTGGAATTCGACACTGTATTTTGCTAGTTTGTTTGTTTTCCGAAAAATTCTGCCTCCACTATTTTATTCCCTTTTCATTACAATATTGTAAGAACTGGAGAGTCGCAACTCGCGACGAAACTACGTCGACTTTTGCCACATACTGTAGAAACCCCTCGAGATAGAACGTTGACAAGAATAGAATAGACGTATTTTTCTTCTTCTGCGAAATAAGTTATTTGTCGCGCTCGGGTTGATTGTCGAGCCAAAAACCTAAGAATTTTCGATAATTCGAGCGAGACTTCGGCAGAAATCGGTATAAGTTAAAATACATCCCACTTTGAAATAAACCTAGGATTATTTATTAACAGAAAAAAAACCTATTTTCTTCGTGTCTTGTCAGAAGTCACGGTTCTTTTGTTTAAACACAAACGATTGTCATTTGAAGCACAATTTACACTGAAAGAGAAATCGCTTGACTTTGCCAAAGACTGAAGAGTTTCAGAAGACTGAAGCTGTGAATGACTTTCCCAAAGTCGTAAAATTCATCTGCGCGTGTAAATCGTGCTCGAGTCTGAGAAAACACATTTTTTTTGTTGCCCTTTCATAGCCACGGGAGAGTGCGTTAGCCTCTTATTAATATTGCCATTCCGTAAAGATCGATTTATTTTTGAATCGATATCAGGGGAGATGAAAACAAAACATATGTGTGTGACGATCAAACAATATTTTTATTATTGGTTCATCGCAACAGTTGTCTCCAAAAAAAAAAAAAAAACAGCTGTAGAAACAGAAATATTTAGACGTGGAATGTGTTTTTGCGTGGTATCGGGTCAATCGGACCATTAATTTAGACTGTCTCACGTTCGCTATCTTGCCCTTACGCGGTTTTTAAATCCCATAAAATTATCACGGGGCGCGATTTCTTCGGGAAGGGACAACCATTATTCAGACTTCTGCTCAGAAAATCCGAGTATGGAACGCCGATTGGGACATTGTCCTCATATTGTATATGTATAATCTATTCAGTATTCACACACCTAAAATCATGTCCCAATTGGCGTTCCATACTTGGATTTTCCGAATTCCCAGCAGAGCAATGAGCGTCTACTTAAAATGGACGTTAAATCAAGATGATCGGCCATAAAAATCATGTTTCAGTGGCGGAAGATCGGAGTTTTTAGGACGAAACTGCTGCTTTCGTGACGTAGTTGCTCGGAAATATTTAAAAACTAAAATGTTCCAGTGAATCTCGATATTGTAATAAACAATCGATTTGGGTGTGAAAGTATTTTTTGTGTTTGTAAAGAGAGAGAGAGCAATATACCTGTTGCGTGAAGTTCCAGACAAACTTTCTCTCCAGCCGACGCGCAGATAGTTACGTAAATGGCCTCGGGGCTCTTTTTGTGTAAAAGTCGTGCGCTCTGGTCATGTCGACATGAGAGCTAGAGCTCTGGCTTGTGTGTAGCGTTCTTGAAAAATATGCATGAAATAGTTTGCATCTTAAACGAAATCGTAATAATAATATTGCGAGAATAAATATTAGCTGCGTTTTCTCGATGATTTTTTAGTTGCCAGAGACGCGTCATCTGTGACGAGGAGCTAGATAGTTTAGCATTGCTCGGCCATAAAAACGCGTCAGAGATGACGCGTCTGGTAACCAAAAATGCATCGAGAAAACGCAACTAATATCGTTTGAAGATACGAATAAATTAAATCTTTATTCCCAATTTATAGAAATGTTGTCGAATTTATTAGGGTAAAAATAACAGCACTGCTATTTTCTACTCACTGTACTGTATAATATTGGAGGCAGAATGTTCTAATTTTCTTTTTAAAAATCTTGCAATTATATAGACTTGTATCTATAGATTTTAAACAATAGGTGGATTACAGTTTGCCATCTGCAAACGCAAACTGCTTTAGAGTGCAAGCAAACGTCTTTAAAGCACGCATTCTCCTGATCTTTACGCTCAGATTTCGACAATTAATTCTTGATTCAATAAAAGTAACGTCAGCACACGTAATAGTGACCGTATATCGCGTTAAACAGTTGTACTTTGATTTCTATAGGGGAGGCGTCGCCCTGTGCCTGAGTGTCCAGGGCAGGAGGAACGGCGAGGCGCTAATTAGATTCATCAACCAGGAACACAGGGACATGGCGCTGAAGAGGCACAAGCACCACATCAGTAATCGCTACATTGAAGTGTACAAAGCAACGGGTGACGATTTCATAAACGTGGCAGGAGGTAAATAATAACTGTCATCATAATTTAGTCATTATTGTGTCTATTATTAATTCGAATTCAATTTCGCAGCTGTTTGATGTCGGAAACATGCTCTTCAATTTGACGTAATTACCGCGTCAATATTAATCCGAATTTAATACAGTTCTCGATATTTTTCTTTTAAAATACATGCAGCTCATCGAGGAAACAAAGATTAGATAAGTTACTTGTGTAGAAAAGATAACTTTTTGCACGTTTATTCGTCTGAATGCAATCAGTTTTGTTATTAAATAACTTTTCAGTTTTTTTTTTCGCTTATGTACTGCATGTGCTGGAAATTTACGCAATGCGTATGCATGAATGTACTTTAGTACTGCAGTTGTAGTTGCACGAAACCGCTCACATTTTTAAAAGGACAGTTTACGAATACTGTACCTAGTACAAAGTTAGCCAACTTTTTTTAAAATCCACTCCCATATTGCCTAAAGCAGGCGCCCTAGTTGCGAAGTATCTGTTGGGAAAGCGGTGGGAATTACATCCGAAGGGACAGCGCGCTTTTCTGGACAGTGTTATAGAGCCTACATAACTGTCGCGGAGTGGACTCAGCCGTTTTTTACGCCGCGAAAACCGGGTCGAGAGCCAAGCGCGCTAAACCATTCGGTACGCGCAAGTATCGCGTTGTTCTGAACGTCGACCAACAAGCACTTCAGAATGTTTTTTCGATGTAAAAGCGCTGCCGTATTTAGTGAATACTGTCCAATAAATATATCTTTTTCTATCCAGGTAGCAACAATGAAGCTCAGAACTTCTTATCACGAGGAGGGCAAGTTATAGTCCGAATGCGGGGATTACCGTACGAGTGCACGGCTAAAGACGTGGTAAGAACTCTATTTCTAAAAGAACAGTGTTATTTGGTACCTATGGCGTCCATGGGCAACGTAAGCTTCGCGTTTTCACGTTTTTATTACGCTACCCGCGTGAACGACCTTTTTTTTCGGCTGATTGGCATTCGACGTGCGTTAAGAATAAAATACGTCACATAATAATGTACGGTACGTCGCGTAAAAGTCTCTCTTTTCTCTCTCTCTACCGATTGTAAAGGTTGGTTTTCACCGCATCTGTCGCGTTGCGTTTTAGGTTGAGTTTGACCTATCACATACCTGCGACTTGGGGTTCGACCAATCAGAGCGATGAGACGCAACGTTTACGGACGCTATGTAAACCAACCTTAATTCTTCCGTAAATTTTTTGCGGGTCTCGAAAATGGATAGCGAGTCAATTATTGTAATTTATTGCGGGGTTCTGGCCCACGAGTTCGATGTTCCAATAAGTTCCGATTCATTTTTTTTTTATTTCCTGTTTTTCAGATCGAGTTCTTCGTCGAGAAAGGAACCCCGGTGAACGTGATGGACGGCGAAGAGGGCGTCCTTTTCGTGAGGAAGCCGGACGGCAGGGCAACGGGCGACGCCTTCGTGCTCTTCGCCTCGGAAGAGGACGCTGCGATCGCCTTGACCAAACACAGAAACACTATCGGAACACGTTACATAGAGTTATTCCGCAGCACAACTGCCGAAGTTCAACAGGTGGGTTTAAGTGGCTGTACGGTCAGCACGCTCGCCTTCTAAACGGAACGCGATATCGCCAGTGTTGCGAAGCAATGTCACTCGAAACAGTCACGAGAGATAACAAATCGACTGAAAAGTTGACTCTAATTAACTCGCTCTCGCTCCCACTACAGGAGTTGTGGATGACTGATTTATAGATCGTGTAATTCTTCCCAAAGAGGTTCTATTTGTGATGAAATAGCGTTTTCTGATTGTTCGTTTTTTTGTAACAGGTTCTGAATAGGAGCATGGACCCAAGAACGTACGAGCCTCAAGCGCCGTTACTTCCGACTATTCCTCTCATTCCTCAGCAACTCATCACTTCCGGAACTCGTAAAGACTGCATCCGGTTACGTGGTCTCCCGTACGAAGCCCAAGTCGAGCACATTTTAGAATTTCTCGGAGAACATGCTAAAAACATCATTTTCCAGGGAGTCCACATGGTTTTCAACGCTCAGGTTAGCGATGACTCGGCAACTTTTTAAAATAAAATTACTGCAACTAAACGTGGGTTTTCACCGCGTCCGGCACGTTGCGTTTGACCAATCACATACTGGGAACGTCGGGGTTCGACCAATCAGAGTGGTATAAAACGCAACCAAACGTTTTGCAACCGGACTCGTGAAAACCTGAGACTATAATAAATGTTTTTTTTTTCGTAATTCGACGTATCCATTGAATGGCGTTTTTTTTTTGTTCGAACAGGGTCACGCATCCGGCGAGTGCTTCATCCAGATGGACTCTGAACACTCCGCGTTCCTCGCAGCCACGCAAAGGCACCACAAATACATGAACTTCGGAAAGAAGCAACGATACATAGAAGTTTTCCAATGCTCCGGTGAAGACATGAGCGTCGTCCTGACCGGAGGAATTCCTCAGAGGACCATCATGTCCACAGGTAATAACCATGTTTAGTTTTCGCTGACCAAGAATCCCGGGGAACTCGGAATGACATGGACTCTTTTATCCCGGCAGAAGACACGGCTGGAATGGATGTAAAAAGAGAGTCCGAGAATTACTGAATACAGTATTCCAAACTCGTGTAAAATCGAGAAGAACTGCCACCAGGTGTAGCACCTTCGTTTGCTTTTAACCAATCACAGTGTGCGCTACAAATCTATCCCTTCTGTAGCCAATACATTGGTGGAACAAACGGTGTTTTCGAACGCGAGCGCGCGCACATTTTTTCCAAATTAAAAGTTGTGGGAAATGGCGATTTCATAGAAACAATCGTATTTTGACGTCACATACTAATGATTATTTACGTTTCTAGCCGGACCGATCCTGTCCACGTCGTACGGAGCGTACCAATACCCGCAGCCTCCGCAACTGATACCGGCGGTGGCGCCGTTGGCCACTCCCCGACCGGCCACCTATTATCACCAGTTGCTGTACTGGCCGTATCCTAGTCCACCCGTCTCGCCGACCAACAGCTACTACGGCAACCACACCGGACCCACACTGGTAATGCCCCATCAGCACCAAACTCAACTAACCGCTGGTAACGGCGCTGCGGCCATGGGACAGCCTCTCCGGATCAAAACTGACAACCTGCTTTCTCAGCTTCAGCCGTCTCCGACCAGTAACGGTCTGCTCGGTCTCGCTCAGGCTCAGGCTCTCGCTCAGACTCAGGCTCAAGGTCTATCACTTTTTACAGAGGAAAACGGTCTATTAGCTTTGCAACCTTCTCCTTCCAATGGACTTCTGGGTCCGGTTCCTAATAACCTTCTGCATCTAAGTGTACTAAACGCTAGGTCTGCTTGTAGCTATGACAGTAGCGCTCAGAACGAATACGTGAATAATAATCAAGGCAAAAAACGAAAGACGTGCGACTCGTATAGTCCTACTTTCAATTATATCCATTAATATTAGTACGATAAGGTGTAATTGCTAAAAGTGCAATAATTTCGAAGATAAATTGATGCTACAATAAAAAATTAACTCAAACTTGACCGAACCAATCCTGTAAGATTCGGGCAAGTTGCGGTCAATTTTAACAGTAGCAGCATTCAACGGTTTTAGTCGAAATTCATGAGCGATACACTTGGTTTTATAAAACCCTGAAAAGTAACCATATTATTTCTGTATAAATGAGATATTTATATATTTTTTTCTCAGGAAAGTTATATTTTTAACTTTTTATTTTATTTTTTTAAAAATATGGTTGCTTTAAACTATAAATTTTTTTTTTATGTTAATTTGGCCTGAAAATGCGTTTTTTTTTAATGAAATTATGCAGTAGAAGAAAATGAAATTTTTATTCGTATATATTCCCTTATATTATTACTATAATTAAATTATATTATTTTTGTAAAACAGTTATTGCCTGGCAGATGAATCAACTTTAGTTTCTGTCCTTTATAACAAGTTTCCTTTTTATATGTATCATTTTCCGCACATGCAAAAGGGATCAGTGCTATTTGTGTTGTACTGAAGGATTAATTTACTATTTCTGTTTACGCTTGCATGCACTATTATATTGTAGCTTTACAATATTTTTTTGTTTCTATTAATTACACTACATTTACTTTCTATTTTTTGGTCTCTTGGTGTGGTGTTTTTTTCTTTTCGTTCCAAGGAATGGAGTTGGGTTGTTTGTCTCGTTCGCACTCGCGCCTCTAACGGCGATACTAATTAAAAACACACTTAACCACAGCGTCTGTAACGGCGATTGAAGTAATCACAGACGCCGCAATTGCACTAATCACAGAATTTGTAAGACGCCACGGCAGTTTTATACAACGCCGTTTAAATGGTGCCGATTTTACGAGTGGCGACGTGTCAAATTTAACTTTACGATTGATCGCTAGACCGAGGTGCGAGGGCGAACGAGATTGGGAGTGCGGTAAAATACGTAAAATTTACGTTATTAACGCGTATTTTGATATTATTTTTACAACATCAATACAGCGAAAAGGCGTTATTATTATATTTTTTGCAATTTCGGATTCGGAACCGAACAACTCGAAGAAAAGGAAGCCGTGTAAAATTATTTTCCAAACAAGCTAGCAAACGGAATAATACAGTAATAATAGCCTTTTAGCAGTGTTGTTGTTATGCTTCATTTCGTCACGTTTTCTTTACAAGAGAGAAAATTCCGTAGGCCAGAGTCGTATCCTGGTTCTATAGAGATCCGTGTAATGCGTTTTTGCTGGTAATTTCGTAAAATATCGTCACCAACGATGTCGAGAAGAAAGTTTATAGCAGGATCGACTGCTCCCTCTCTTAAAACGGACGTGGTCGGTAGGAACGAAATTTTAAGTCGTTTTGGACCATTTTGGTTTAAATGAAAATTTTCGTTCAAATAACGGGGTGGGAGTGACCCCGCTCAAGTTGGTCCCAAACAATGAAACGTTTCCGACGTCTCTCGTGCGTGGAAAGAGTAACGATTCTTTCTTCGGACTTGCGAATTAAATTATGATTAAAAAAAAATGACGCCACATTTTCTCGTAAGTTAGACGTAGTTTCAGTAGAAATAGGCTCTAATAGATTCTTAATTTTCTTCTTTTTAATGATCTAAAATTTTTCTTTTCTTCTAAATTTATTTCCAGCATCACAATTATTCTGAGATATTCTAAAAAGAAGTTTCAATCTCCGACGGAGGTAAATACAATAGTTACTTTAAAATAATATTAAATATTCCAGAAGAAAAATCCTGGTTTTAATCAAAGAATTTTTTTTTTACAGGCAGGAATTGAGCGAAAATAATTTTTTTTTTAATATTTTGACGACGGAAGTGAAGTATTTTTTTTGACGACGTTACGACGGAGCTTCGTAAGAACCACGACAAATATCACAATCGTCTTCCTCTTAATCTGCAGGTTCTAAGAACTTTCTAGAGACTTATTTATAAATATATAAATTGAAGCACCGGACAATTTATATTCGAAATATTGGTGCGCGGAAGAAGAAGAAGAAATACCGGCCGGAAACGATGCGACATTTTCGCCCGGCAAGTTGAGATGTCATCAGGCCGATCCAAAAAGTTTAGGAGTTCGAAAACCAAACTTCCCAACAAGTTATTATTTAGGTAGATAAATTAATTTTTTTTCGTAATTACTATGAAATCAAAACATTTTTTTTTAGCAAACACAATTTTTTTATGTAATGAATAAGCAAGTATTTGCTTAAACTTTTTTTGAAATACAAAATAATACTGATGATTGTATATTTTTGAGGTCGTAACAGACCATAATTCTGTGTATAATGTTTTTTTTTTTTTATATTCGACGTGTTCGTTAAAATACGAGAGAGAAAAATTGTTGTTACCTATATATAAGATGTATTTCTTGTACTTTATAATAAGCTTTATATAAAATATTTTTTAGGAAATGTTTTCCCCTAATATGCCTATATATTCGTACAATTTATAAGCATTTTGGGATTTGAAAAATATTAAATTTCGACGATCTCTTTGCGTGAGTTTATCAAGATTTTAGCAATAAATAGATAGTAAAGTATAAAAAAAAATCATTTAGAGCTATTATGAATCATTCTCTGTTTCTAAAGCAGACTGTAGATTTAGGCCTATCGTTAGGCCCAAGTTTTAGCAGACTATGTTTTTTTTTAAAGAAGGCATTCTTAACTTTCTGTAATAGATTATTAAATTTACGATCCAAGGCAATGGATTAAGAGTTGACAACATTTCTGCAGTCATTTATTTAATTTACAGTATAAAAAAATATTCAATCGATGGTTTTCTTCTGAACACAACAAAAATTTTAGGGGGAAAAAATCGAAATTAACTAGTCAACGAATTTTTTGCTTAAAAAAATTGTCGAAAACTGCTGCACTATAGTGAGAAAAAAAAAAACAAACAATTACCACCTAGTCTCTAAGTGCTATTTAAAAAAAAAATATTAAGGGATAGCCAAAAACAAACTGAATTTAAAAAGAATGCATTAATTCGTTGTGTTTATTTAAAGTGAAAAATAGGTTGTGAGACTAAACTATTAGTGTGATAGTGACGATATGTGTGTGTATGATGATCATAATTCATTTTCGTATGTTACATTTTGCAGTAAAGATATTATCTAGCAGTTTGGACGTAAATGTTTGGACTGCATCATTCCGCACCGACCGCGCACATCTCTATTCTGATCAATTAGACATGCGTGCCAGTAAATTGGGTGGCCGCGAAACCTTAATTTATTGGTCGATCATCTTCGTTTTACTGCTTCTTTTCAAGGTTCATTTGACCTTGGGAACTAGCTTTTTTACAAATTTATGCACTAGAATAGTTATAAATAAAAACTCCTTCAGAGTTGACGTTCGACCCAATTGGGTTTCCCTAGACTTCCGAGTAATTTTATTGCAACCATTTAATATCCATTAAAAACCAATTATGAACGAGCCATTAACTATTAATGAAGAACTTAAAAACCCCCCTTTTCTCAAAATAATTTACGAGAAGAATATAATTTTCCGCATATTATCTGACGACCCCCTCCCCCCGCAATTTCCGAAGCGACTAAATATAAAAAAAGTTCTATTTTGTACAGAGTATTAGAATTATTATATATAAATTCGCATATTATATGATTAAACCATTTTCTGTATTACTGTAATGAAATTTATTTGTTTCGAATGGAGTGCAATAATGTTTATTCGAGTGTTTGCGTGTATTTATTCATTTATGATGTTTTTTATAATATTGTCCTGAAGTGAATTAATAACTATATAATATTATTAAAATAATTTTCTCACAATTTATATAGAATTATCGTAATGTAGATTTTTACATGCAATTTTTTATGATTATTATTACTATAAAAATATAATAAAACAAATCTTAAAAATATATTCATATGCAGACTCGTATTTGTGACGATCTGTGTATAGTTACTTATCAAGAAACCGTCCCCTATAAAAATTTGAAGTTATTTTAATTTGAACGGTATTTTATGTACCGCAAATTAACTTCATATATTTTTAAAAAATATATAAATATATTATATTTGTTGAAAAAAAAAAGTTTTATACTACCATTAACAGCAGACTTAATTTGTTCCAAAAAATACTTCCGAAAACGGTATGTAGCCCCATTCTCCTACTCATATAGTACAACGCACCAGTATGCTTTGTACTCTGCCCTTTATGATGCATTTTTTTTCGATAGGAAAGTACTTTCAAAATGTAAAAATCGCGCGCACTCACGCGCTTGATTTTTTATAATCTTAACTTTATAAAAACCAGCGCGTGTGCACGCAGTTTTCAAATTTTGAGTTGTGGTGTAACCATTTACAACCAACCAGTACATCTTGTCAACATACAAATGGCTATTTTTAATAGTAAGGTAGCATTGCTACCGTATGGTACAAGTTTTGCAATGCCGGTATATACGAAAAGTAAGATATTTTATGTATGCGGTATACGAGTACAATATGCAATTTCTAAATGAATAGCAAACTATTTTTATAAAAATTCTTAAAGATTCCCGACGTAAACAATTTTTTTTAAATAATAATATTAGTAACGTAATAATTATAATAATTACGTCACTTTACCAAGAATGACATACATTTCAAGAGTGTAAAACTGCATTTATTATAATTCAAATTTTTACTGCACTTGAATGTGTAATGTAGGCCGACGACAAATCAAAATAAACTTTGTGTATACATAATGATAAAAACTGTATAAATAATAATAATAATAATATCACTATTAATTTGTTTACTATATTTTATAACGGCATATTATGCTGGATGACGTATAATAATTTTGTGATTTTCATTTTTTATCATATATTTTCTCGCATTACCACCACCATATTGTTTTTATCGGCAGTTTCCCCGGACGTTCAACGAGTTTGAACAATACAATGATTGTTAACTGCTCTAAATTTAAAACAAAGAATCTCGATCGTTTTCCATTTTGTGATTCTGTAAATCTATGATATTTCATAATAAAGTCTTTCTAATTCAATCTATCAACACCTTTGATTTCCGTTTGATTATATTCAGCGAATGCGCATACAGGAAAAGGGGAGACAGCCTCGAGAATTTTTCCAACGTTTCACAACGACGACGAATGCACAAGTGGAGTTGTGTAGCTCAAATGGTAAAGTGCACCATCATTTGGGTTCGTTTAACGCGGATTAAAACCCGGCCAACTCCACTAGGGGACAGTTATGTGGGCTCTAACTGTCCGCTAAGGTGCA
>JAQFYH010000676.1:0-11524 GCA_034694405.1 Scolopendrellopsis subnuda
AGTTTAAGAAAATTGACCAAGTATTTACCGAGATTTGCGGGGCCAAAGTTTTTTCGACGTGAAGAACACTCTTAATCACAATTTACACTCTCCGATTTGTTGTCCTGTTTGGCGCACATTGGGTGTATTTTAATTGCCAATATTGCACGCGCGATTTTATGTTTTACCAACAAATAAACGTGTGTAAACTGTCCTGTACAGAGATGATTTTATTATACTTCGTTTCACAGTGTACCTTCGGGCGTACAATCCGTAAACAACGAAACTTGAAGAGGAACGTTGTCAATATTTGCCAAGTGTGGTCTGATATTTTCAATTCCCTTTGGTAACTTAGCCTGCGAAAGAAAAGAAACAAAAATAAAATACGGTACCATGGTCAAATTATTCAATTGTGTATACTTTCATGTTTCCAACTTGTGAATGTTCGGTCTAAAAGCATGTACACGAACATCGATCCAACATTTAAGATCTCCGCAGGATGCCCAGGGTCACGAGTGCGCTTACTCACTGAATTCCTCTTAGATCATACAACGTACTGTTTGCCTATAGGTCTCACGGCTGCAGCTCGAATCGAACTCAAATGTAGCACTTGTAGTTAAACGCCCGAGCCATTCAGTAACATATTAGTGAATACTTTTTTTTACCCTATTTGACGTGTCGAATTCTACGGCCGCGCTGTGTTCGGTCGATTCGGTGACGCGGCTGTGGGATCGAGACGGAACGCGGCAGCTGTCGCTGGAATCCGAATCGGACTCATTAAATCGATGTCCGCCGCGCAACAGAGAACCTTCCTCTTCCGAAATGTCGTCATCCAAATCTTCGGCTCTGGGATACGTGCTACCTGCTCGCTTTCTGTAAAAGTTACGGGAACGATGCGTCACTTAAATCACAGCGTCCGTCGTGTTGCGTTTGACCAAATACATACTGGCAACGTCGGGGTTCGACCAATCAGAGCGGTAAAACGTAATCAATCGCAATGTTTACGGAAGCCGTGAAAACACGTGGAAAGGTTTCGCAACTCGTGCGCAGACGCTAGGGCCAAAGCTAATCGGAGCGAGATCTCACGAATCGTCGCGAATGACGAATCGAAAGCATTCTTGACGTCACGCGTTGGAAAATTTGGAGCCTCCCAAGTTTTCTGGCGATATCGCTCCAATTAACGTTGACCTATCGAAAGGAAAATGTGGAAAATATTTAAACCTATAGAGCGGTAAATCCACGGGAGACTGTTGATCACCGGCTGCAGAAACGTCGTGCAAGCTGATTTCGCTTTCAAACTTGACGGTGCACGTTCCCAAATTGATGACGCTCGGAGCGCTCTGACTCAGCTGCCTCGTGCCTTCCAGCGATCCCTTTAAGGGCTGAATGCAACAAATTCGAAAATTAAACGAAATAAAGGAGGATATGCATAACCCTCTTTGTGTCTAAGTTAATGCGATCCTGTAAAGCTGGAAGTAAAAAGGGCATCGGAAACATGAGACTACAAAAGAATTATTGGGTTCAAATCCCGAGTAAAGCCGTTGAGAAATATTGTAATGCAGCAAGAATTCATTTCAAAAGTAACTGTAAAAGGGAATCGAACTGCCAAAGAAAGATGATGCGAAAAGATAGTCAACCACTGCAGTCTCGCTCTGGATAGAGATTATTTTCCTCAATGGGACCAAGCAATTGCGAGTCTCTGACAAAACCGAAAGAGTCACGCGCAGATAACTCTCCTTAAACCTGGTGTTTAAATTAACAGTTTTTTAAGCGAACATTATAGAACATTGTGCTCGTGGAGGCGGCAACGAAGAGTGATTGCAGGTGCTACAAGAGGAAGCCTAAAGATTTTCAGCAGTTTCTCACCTTGTGGAGGTGTCTTGGGTTTGGCCACCACGAACCTGCACTAACTCCGTGCTAAAGATACATAAAATTCGCATCTGAACAAAAACTGTCACTGAAAAAAATCTTTCCTATTTGCCTCGAATCGTCCCAGAACGACCGCTCTTTCAACGTTGAACCATTTTGGAAAAAGAGGAGACGATAATGTTATTTCTACGCAGAGTAAGTCTATTCTGGGGCGATTCCAGCTACGGTAATTAATTACGGTACTGAACCCGTTTGTTAGAACAGAAGCATCACGCACCTTGGGTGATTTTACTGGTTCGTCTTCCACGGACGTTCGAACCAGACTGACACCTGAGGTATGGAATGACGTTTGTGACGTTGCTGCTTTTACTGTTCCCGAATGGATGCTCTCCGACCTAAAACACCGCAAAAAAAAAATATGTATTTAGAAACCCAACTACACAATTCTACGCGTGTACAGTTAAACCTCTCACATCTCGAAAAAAAAAACATTCTATAAAATGTGAGCTTGAATTCGCACACTTTATTTTATTCATAAGTAGCAACGCTCGAAATTTTGCATCGTGAAACATTTCAGCATCACAGGGTAAAAATCTAAATGTAAATACCTAGTTTTCTCGGAAAGTAATGATATGTGACAATTCCAGCCAGATTCCAGTCCCATTTTCGAAGAGAACACCCTGCTTCGCACTTCATTTTCTTTGGAAAAATGAACAAATCGGATACACGCTTTATCTAATTTCTCGACCAGCTGCACGACATCCTAGAAAAATGAAAATTTTTTCAACATACTATTATTGTGCGCCATTTATTTTGCGAGACTTTATTTTTGGCCGCATTCAGTTCTAAATGGTGGATAATATTTTATTTTTACACATCGGAGCCAATCCCTTCGTGTGGATGGTCAAAACGAAACAAACCAAAAAAACTGGCTCCTTTTTCTCGCATCGCAGTTTATGTAAGAAGCAAAAATGAAGGTTTGTTTCACGCCCTACCGTTCTCGCTTGATATTGCATAGTCACCATGCCCACAAACACTTGATCGCACTGAAGTTGAAAATAGTTATCGGCTTCGTCTCCGCCCGCGAGATCCGCGGCGGCGTCCAACTGCAGCAGAGAGTCGGTACTGAGGTGCTGAGGGAAGATGTTTCGGCGACTATCCATCGACTCCCCATCCCACTCCCTGTAAAAGAAAAACAAACCAAGTTCTCATCGACGTCGTCATTCATTTTCGCTCCACGTCCCGTGATTAAAACGACCAATATCGTGAACTGGGTCATGTTCATTGTTCACGCAATATTTTAAAATGGTCCCAATAGGATATCTAATCGTCTCTATTATGAGACCTTTGTAGCCGGCCAAATACATTTTCGCTCGGCACGTTGAATAACACTACGGTGCCAACAGTAACGTCATTTATTCCAGTCCCGTATCAACCACTCTTACTAGATGTGAAGGCACGTTGCACTCAAACCAATAAGTCGTGGTCTGCGGGCCTTGGTAAAAGCACTAGGGTTTTTTAAAGCACATCAGCTGACCTGCTCGATGAACCGCTGTAACAAGGAGGGTACAGATGCGAGCTGTCGGCCGGTAGTTCTATGCACAACTCTTTAACCGTGGCGTTGAGATTAAAGGCCACTGGCCTGTAGGCGAAGGCCATGCAATACGCGGTGAGACTGCAACGCTGATAAAAGTCCAATACGTTTTTCCTGAAAAAAGAAAATGAGAGAATTAAATAAATATTTTTTGCCTATAATAATAAAATAAAAGCAACGCACGTTACCTGTCGGACTTGCTCAATGGAATCAGGTCGTGTCCGTCCCAAAAATCAGCGCAGGAGTCTAAAATGATGTCTCCCGTCCCCTGAGACATGAGTTGGTGCGAACCTACAAACAATAAGAAACAGTAGTTTAATTCGGCCAGGTGCGAAAAAAATGGCCATATTTGCTAGGATGATGTCGAAATATATTTGTTAATATCCTACTTATTTTTATTTTATTTTAGAATGTGGCGCATAAAGGCATCAACACCCCGTATAAACTAAAGCGGATGGGTCCATAGATCCAATGAACCTGACGGAGGGAATTCCCATACAGAAGCTACGTGCTGTTCATCAACGTCCCAAAAAGATCAGCAGGAGAAGGATGAATATTCATAGTAGAGATTATTTCAGCATTTTAATACAATTTTATCACCCCTTTCCCCCAAATAAAATCCATCCCTGAATATAAAACGCTTTGCGTTACCTGTTTTCCGTTCTTTGACTACAACCGAAACCATGTGCGGAAAAGGAAATTTCATTTTGCTGTAGTTGAGCGATCTCGCGAATCTGTCTTTATGAACCATGTCCGTTTGCTGGAAATGTGAAAAAAAAAATGGTATTAGAACACATTGAAAAAAAAAGACAAAAATTAATGAGATTGAATGTTCTATTTCTAGAGAATGAAATAGGGGCCTATGTCGAGTAAATTATTCCATTTTTCAAGATAAAAATTCTGTTCATAACTTCGTACCAATCAAATATTGCAAAGATACAAGTATAGGCCTACTCAATGACGCCAATCGCCATACAGCCACCTTTTATATACGTAGTTTGATCTTGAGAATGGATCAGTTCGTTATTTTCAAACTCTTGGACGAAATATTTAAACGACTAGCAACCCTACAGAGAGTTTGACTGAATGGATCGGTTACTCACCAATTTTCGGTAGGTCGAGAGCTGATGTTGAAGCCGGAAGGGCTGAGAAGCACCGGAAGTGAAGCCGATTCGCTCGCTGAGCGCGCACAGACATCTAGAATGGTAAGGCGCTAGTTCGACACTGCAGAGTGGGTGTGAACGGACAGGTTAGGAAAAGAGAAACACTACTTTGGATTGGAGACTAAAACTAAACAAAAAACCCATCTGAAGAGAATGTATCAGAAATTGTAGAATTTTGAAAAAGCATCATTCTTAATATTATTATTTCTACTTTCAGATAGGTTATTACAGTAGGAGAGCAACTGCAAGGATGCGGAAAACGACTTTGGACGTGACATTTACCTCCTATTCACCACGGGAATGACGTCTTCGTTGTAGAGAGCTTCGCAGCTGATGTGACTGAAGAATTGGGAATAGTGATCCTGGGAAAACGGGTTGCACGTGTTCAGGATGATCGACAGACCCTGAAATTAACAAGTTCAGACACGCGTTACTCACGGAACGAACATGCCTATACCACTCGGGTTACTGTTCGAACGGAACACTTGGGGGAAATCCCACTGAACCCCCACAAGTTCATTAGAACTAGGGCACCGGTTTTAAATAGGTTATATTGATGCATCTCGCTTGAAACATTCGACGAATGCGATACAATTGTTTCGCCCCCCTTTTGACCAATCGCGTCAAACAAATTTTAAAGAATGGCACTTTGCATTTGGTGTGGAAATCCACGCGGTCAGTCGTTGCACTTGCACCTGATTCGGAACCTTACCAAAGGTTTTAACGAAGAGATGTAGTTCTTCCAGGCTAATTCGTCAAATTGAATACCAAATGGTTCTTGCGTATCTTGAGTCAAATCCAAGATAATCGTTCTAGGAGCCACGTCGCCTGAAAAACCACGACAGAAAACTGTTAGTTGCCATGGTTACACATGAAACCAATGTTTCATAGCGGTTGCGAAATAAAATACTGACACTGTTCGTTGGCGGTCCCTCCGGGTTCCCCTCCGCAGTTGTTGTTTCCGTCACTAGCAAACCCGCTGTTTCCGTTCGAATCGCCGCGGGACTGCTGGTCCGAACTACAGCCGCGGATAAAGAACACCTTCTCGGCCGTCGGATTCGGCCACGAGAGCACTCCTTTCTTGTCAACGCAACACAGCGCCTGTCGAATAAATATTTACAATGAGCTTCGACATGTGATGTGCGACATAATTTCTTTAAAATGCGCGCCGAGAGTCAATCAGCACAGAAAAAAGTACGTCATTTACGCGTGATATAGCCTAAGGCTGTGTACACGCCGAGATATTTTTAGAAGATAGAGTGTAAAAATTTTCGGAATGAACATTTCACGGCGTCCACTACTTACCGTGACGCTGCCAAGAACGTGCAGGAGGGACGTCGTTCTGCAGATGATGCGCCCCCTGGCGAAAAGGATGTCCATAAAATCGTCCTTCATGTCGGTCCAAACTAAGCTGTGCTCCTGAATGACGGGAGGCGTCTCTCCCGCGTCCTCGAACGGATCCGCTTCTTCGCACTGACAAAACGAATATTAAAATTACTCCTTGAATGCGGCACAAAGTGCAAAATTATTCATTTAAAATAACATTATACTTGAACGAGCCCCAGTCCTACTAAACAGCGGTAACGTTTTGTGTTATCAACTTTCTACCAGCAATTACCTCCGCGATTTTAGTGACTGGTTAGACGAAATTATGAAATTTCTAAAATTCAGTGTAAACCGTCGACTTTCTCAACATTTTGCAGCACAGCTTATTCTTTTAACCAATCAATTTCGGGATATAGGGCCTAGGCCTATGGTAAACAGACAACTCAAGCATGTCCGATTTCTCTTAGTACTTCACAAAGTGGTTAACAAGTTTGGACTCTAAATTTTCTAAAAGAATAATTATGAACTGCTGGAAGCTATAAATGCGAGTGGCAATTTTGCTAAGACATTCCAGGAAGCTTTGAAACTTTGGTTCCCTATTTACCGACACCTAGCGGCGAAGAATAAAATTGCATCAGTCAAAATTGCGAGATGAGGTTTTGACCTTGTAACTAAATCCGCAAGATAAGAGCCTCCCTGGATTTATCAGAAGGTCACACTGGCCAAAAATAAAAAAGTTGAAAGGCTAGGATAAAAAAAAAAACAACAAAACAAAAAGGGTGAAAAATAAAATGACGACTCCGTTAGAAGAAATGTGGAATAGCAAAGAACTCGCAGACGTAGAATTTAAACTGTACGACGTCGAATACCATGAAGTTATAATCAGTGCCCACAAGCTCGTTCTATCCATTGCCAGTCCAGTCTTTAAAGGTACGTGTAAACTCACCAAAGAATAAGAGAAATAATAATTGACGAATTCAGTGTCTCCGAAAATTTTACGAGTGATGGATGAATGCTAGCTATTCAACGCAACTTTACACAACCAATTAGTTTTTTTATTCTTGGTCGACAAGGAAAGAAAGGGGGTTAAGAGGATGCACTCCATACTAAAACGAAACGAAAAAAAATCCATACCGTAATTTTATCGAGTCAGGAACGCTATAAAGTTATAGAATCAGTTGTGTTCAAATTTTTACATCATTTTCTTGCAGCCATGTTTTACAGCGATCTGAAAGAGGGTGACGTAGTCGAGATCCCGGACGCCGAACCGGAAGCGTTCGCGGCCATGTTGAAGTACGTGTACACTGGATGCGCGGAAATCCCCGAAAACCAGATCATGGAGACCCTGTATCTGGCCAGGAAGTATCTGCTGCAACCTCTTTTGCAGCGCTGTTTGAGAGCAGCTGGCGACGTAACGACGTCCAACCTCTGCTACGTCCTTCACCACGCGCTCCTGCACGAAGAGGCGGAAATCATCGAACGTTGCACGGCTGTGATGGCCATCAACGCGCGGCGGCTTCTGTCCAACTCGGTCCAGCAATTCACGCGTTCGATCTGGACGCATTTCTTCAAACAGAATATCGCTAATCTGGGCTGGAAGGAGCAGTTCGAAGCCCTGGACAAATGGGCTTCGAAAGAGTCTCGGCGACTGAAGAAATCGGACCGGAGACAGATCCTAGGTGATCTGCTGTATCACGTGAGATACACAGACATGGGATTGAACGATTTAGTCCATGTGAGCACTCTTAAGGATTTATTTTTCAGTTTCCAATTCCAGTCATATTGGAATTTGGTTCTGTCGCATTCATTCTTCAACTGTCCAAAGAAGCACGCGCAAATGTCGAGTTAATTTGAAAATCGGAACGCTTAAAATTTTTCTTTAGACTTGTTTTTTTTTCCCGCAGGTTGTTTGGAAGAGCGGACTTTTAACTGACGACGAAGCCGTGTCTATTCTGAAATGGACTTGTGGAATTGGTGGAGGAGATCGACCCGATTTCATCGTACCCGCCACTCCGGGTTGCACCAGACTATTGGATAAGGTTTATGACTTGCAAGTAAGAACACACTTTTTCAATATCCGTGTTCGATTGCTAATTGAACTGTAGGAGCGATTGAGAGTTTGATCTAAAGTTTGAAAATAGTTCTACAACTGCGTTGTAAATGATATCTCAATATAATTATTTCTTCGTTGTTTTTTTTAGGATGGGGCTTTGGAATTGGAGGTGAAGGTCCACGAAAACAGAGTTGCCATAAAGCAAGTGACTTGCGAATTCCTGAACATCCGCCACTCGCCCGAGACCGTGATCTTGTCGGAAGGAACGAAACGATGGACTCTGGACAGACTGGAGAACGGAAAGAACCACTACGTCCTGAAGGACGGGATGCTGCTGGAGAGGGGCCGCACCTACGTCCTCAGATTCAGGGACATCTCGTGCAAGTACTGCGAAAAACGAATTTCGCCCTCCCGGATCGAAACGCAGGTGGCGGAATGGACCGACGTCCGATCGGGACAGGTCAGGGAGAAGAAGATGGCGGACGGAGGGTGGATGTACTGCAAGAACGCCGACTGCGAGACGCGCTGGAAACTGAGACTGAAGCAGCTGGTGTTGGTAGAATGTGTTCACGAAACGAACGAAAATAAAACGAGCAAATAAACGAAAGACACCCAGGGTGTTCCACGTAAATCGCCAAGTTTCATTATGTTGAATCACTTTGTTTTTTTTTAAATAAAATTCGCCGCTATTACAACGATTCGCTCGGCATGTCTATTTCAAACATATAACGAGTGACGTCATTTCTTTTAGTAAATTGTGTTTACCAATCGCGTCAACCTAATTTTTCGGGTGTGACGACCGTCGTTTTGCTAGGGAATTTTTTTTAATATGCCACGATAAATACGACCCCCACACACACACACAAACTTACCGGTACCCTGATTTGTCGTGACAAGTGGAAGAGACTGGTGAGCCTGGCCATGCCGTACATGTTGAACAGTAGCCAAATGGACGGAAACAGCAGGATCGACAACGGAAGAATCGCGTGTAACTGTGTGAGCAATAATATTTAAATTAGCTGTTTGCGGATCTGACTATTTGCGGAGCGGAATATCCATCACATAAAGAATGAAGTCGTAAATCGCACCTGCAAAAGCAGAAACATCTCCGGCCAAGATCCCCTGTTATTCTCGAGAAACAAATATCTCAACGTATTGACTAGAAGCAGAAAAAACTGAAAAAAAAAAATAAAAATATTTGCATTGAAGGTTTTTTTTTTTTATTTCATAAACAAAATTTCATGAAAATGGGAAAGAAAAACCAGCAGATTTACCAGTAAGAATGGGAAGACGCCTTTTTCGAGAAAATTGTAGGACACGATATGTCGCTGTTGGTCGAAAATACTCAGAGGTTTCTTTATTCCATTTTCGAGAGCTATCCTGCAATTAAAAATCACGAGCCGATTACGTGACGTCGCTAAAGATGAGACGTGCAATTTATCCACTTCTTAAAATCAGCTTTACCAGCTTATTTATTACAAAAATGTAACGAGATCTAGTCCAAATTACCTTAGCTTCTTGGTGTACGGTGTTTCCAATAGCAGAAACTTGCCAGGGGGCCTTGGGGTTCTTATCCTGGGTTCTGTGAAACTTTCCTTTTTGATTTCGGTGTTGGGTACGAACACGTCGCCAGCTTCGAGCTCCTTCGAGGTATCCTGTACAAGACGAAAGTGTGCAATTATTACAAAATGGGGACGTGGTCATAAAATCATATATTATGTCAGTAGACTCAGTATGATCGGTATATCGACATTGACTCTTGTTCCACGTATTTTTTTTATTAGACGACTGTTGATTGGCGCAAACGTCATTTCTTCCTAATATGCTGACCACAGTTCAAAGCTGCCTAATTTTTTTTTCTGCTGAAATTGGCACGGACCACGTGTAGGTACTTCAAGTAGAATATATTATACGGGGTAAACCTAGTTGGTTTGTACATCTATTTTTTACATTGACCTCACGTACCTGTTCATTATTGAGCGGGTGGCACCGTCCAGGCGCCTGTTGACCAGGTCTCAAAAGTATCACGTCGCCTCGCACCAGTAGCGTCCAATGTAAATTGACGTAGCTACCGTCCCTGTACGTCCACTGTAGAGTGATGCAGGGCGAGGTGGGCATGTTGAGCTGCGGATAATGCATGGGAGCCCACTCGCACCAATCCAGGCATTCTGAAAACAGCAGGCAGAATGTAACCAACCGGTTGCCAGTCTGTGGCGTTTGAATGCTCAGAGGCTACGTTAACAGCAAGGAGGTTTCCACGTAACATATTTTAAGTGAACAATAATAGTTTGAACAATTAAAAATGACGGTGCACGTGGAAAGTAAATGAGAAATCGCGACCTGTTATGGATTCCTAGCCTCCTCACTTTCTATTAATCAAAATAATCTGGTTCAAGCAGAGAGAACTAACCTTTTAGGTAAGTTAGAATATTGTTGGTTCTGATCTGGAACTCCAGATGCCTCTGACGACTATGCCAGGCAGAGAGAACAGTGTTCAAAACCAAGAATACAAACACAATGGAAGCGTCAACTATCAGAAGGTTGTACCTAAAAAATTGTAAAAAAAAAAAAATTAATTATTATACCGTAATCGCAATTTTATTCAGAAAATGAGAAAACGCATCGTTTATCGCCGCCGGTAGACTAAAAACAAAGGTCGTCACGGTTTTGACCAGAATTAAACATATTTAGAAATCCAGCTTTAACTTATTCTACAAGCCTCAAAAGATAGTACATTTGAATGCATGAGTTTAGGCTCCTAATTTAGAATTAGAAACGTTAAAAAAAACCTTATTTTATTACATCATAAATGCCCTATGTGTCGATTGTGGCACGTTAAGGATCCATGGATTTGACCCTGGCAAAATTTGGATCCTCTCAGCTCAGTGCCTCCTTGGCAGATAGGCCCTACCTCACAAACAGGTCCGCCACCAGTTGTGGGGTCAGTGACCAAGGAGGAATTAGGTGCTTGTAATCCACCATGCCCCCACTACTCTTCTAAATAAGGATTAATACAGTGGGTTACAGTTGAAACAAACAAACAAGTATTAAAATGTCCTACTTTGGGGCAATTATAATAACTGCTAGCACCCAACCTTTGAGGCACATTTTCTTTGACATGATTGGGGTTATAGTTCTCAAACCAGATTCTCACAGATAGCTATAAACTTAGGTACCGGTAACATATATGCATAAATTTGCATAGGCCCTATTATACATACCTTGGATTTTCTGAATTGAAATAACAGACAAGGAAACCCGTGATTAAAAGAAGCAAGGTAAACATGCTTGGCCATCGAAAAAGAGAGTGAGCACTGTCAGCCTGCAGAGCATCCCAAAACCATCCACCTGCTGAAAATAATTTTGGTTTCCTGCATTTCTCCTGAAACTGAAAGTTAAAAACCATAAATATCTGTGCACTATCAATGAAAACTATTTATTGCAATAACGTGCAATAACGAGCCAAGCTCAACAGGGTCTTCTTTCCCCGCTGGTTTTGCCAAGCCCGTTCCCTTGGCTGTGGTTTCGCTAGAGAGTAGA
>JAQFYH010000677.1:0-11524 GCA_034694405.1 Scolopendrellopsis subnuda
GGGTCTCAGAGATCGAATGGGCTCAAAATAGATCAAAGATCTTTCTGCCACGTATCGCTCATCATAGACCGGGTGGGTAATTGGATACATGAGAGGCTTTTTTAGTCATCTTTTCAGAGACTTTTTAGCCTGTACAAATAGGGCCACTGCCTGTACAATTAGGGTCTTATGGTGATTTTACGTATCGACTAGCTGACTACGCGAGCTTGAGCGAGTTTTAGCATCAAGCTTACTGGTTGGATAGAAGTTAGGACCAATCAGCTTGAGAGTAGATGCTAAAACTCGCTCAATCTCGCGTAATCTATAAAGTTTTTATAGTCGATGCGTAAAACCACCCTTAGGGAATATTTGCAAAATTTCATATTACCGGTAAGAATGTGATCTCACTGTCAGCAGAAGTCACCTACCAATCAGTATAAACAGAGTTCGATAATGTTTAATTCGATCCCTGATATAATACTTTATCCGCAGCCGAGAAATCTTACCCAAAAAAAAAGGTGCTACCCGATATGCGATGATGTCACCACCAACAAAAATGAAAGGTGGAGTATCAAATAAAACAAACGACCCGGAGATTGGTCCTCAGCTCACCTGTCATTCCGCATTCCGCCGCCACCTCTAATGAAGGCGACGAGAAAAAATCAAAACTTAGGCAAGTTGGATGGGTTTTTCTGTTGTTTTAATGGCCTGATGAAGAAGAGAGATTTTGGAGAGAATGAAGAAGAAACTCATTGTATATGTATCACCACCAAAAGCTCTTTATTTCTTATCGCAAAGGCGTGGGCTAATAACTTTCAAATTGTCTCTCCGCTGAAATTCCAAAGAAAACTTTCCCTTCCCCACTGACAAACACACACCTGAAGTGTGTTTGAACCTCGATATAATGTTCCGAATTGTATTTTACTGCAGTTTACGTCATTTATGTTGCAGACCAAATAAGGGATCTGGGACGTCGTTTTTGGTTGGGTTTGGGGAATTAATTCCTCAGAATCGTTAAGCACAGCTGCAAGGAAGAGTTCTTGTTGAACTCGAACCCGAGCCGTTTATTCAGTATCGAACTTGCTTATCGTAACCGGAGTAGATTAGATGCTCACGACAGATCTATATATCGATTAGATATATATCGATACATTCAACACTCAACAGTGGCCGAGAATGCATCGTATCTCTGTATCGATAAACCATGAATAAAGAGAATACGTATATACAAAGAGAATGTATCTCTATGGATAAGCATATTTGATTATCGGTTTGATAGGTTTTGTGTTGGGACAAAACCTCTACTGTCGAAAACACCTTTCTTGCAAAGTTTTTCCAAACGAACCACAAGTTACAGACAGTACAGTACCAAAAAGTGTAACTGGTAAAACAGTGTAACTATAGTAAAACTTTTTTTTAAAATTTTTTTTAAAAAAAAATTCTCTGTAAACGCTGTTGCAGTTTTTGTCTTAACTTAATTTAAAATTCTGAAGAGTTTCAAAAATAATGCGATTCTCATTTGAATGGTGGGGTATAAGCACTATTGCCGCTCCTTGGTATAAGCCTACTGTATAATCTAACAGTTAATGGAACAGTTTTTCGGAATTGAGAACAAAACTTGACACTACAATTATTACACTGCCGCATTTTATACCCATTTCCCAGATTCAGCATGATAAGGTTAAGTCGTAAATATAGGTCACACAAAACATCACACGGAATCCGATTGTTGGATATTATTAATTCCAAGCCAAGGTTTATTTCGATACATTCGACCGAATTCCCATCATACAGCTGCAACACTACAGTAATGGCAGAAAAATGTACAAATAGGCCAACTTAAAATATCCCCTGTAACGTTTTTTACTATAACCGTCTATCGACCGAAATTTTATAATTCCAGCAAGCTGCATTATTATAAGGTTAGGTGTGTATTGTGTAAGCCCTAATTTTTTTTCGGATTCATCTACATGACAGTAGGGATTGCAATCCCGGGATAAAATTCAATCCCGGGATTACAAGTCGGGATTGGAGGCAATCCCGGGATCCCCGGATTGAAAAAAAAATAAAAATGTCCAAAAAAATATATTATAAAATGATTTACTCTGCAAGTCTGTATATTCAGCATACATATTTTACAATACACTTGCGTTGTAAACACAATACATGGTACACAGTGTATACTTTGGTAGTATTGTATCAAGTTCTACGAAGTATACTTCGTTCGTAGAACTAAACGGTAGTTATTACAACGCAGAAAAGAAAGGCAGATAGCAGTTTTGTTTTATTTCTGTAAACCCCAAACTACCATAATTATATAAACTTTCAGTTTAACAGCAAATGCACCCTCATCAGTGGCGTAGATAACTCACAATTTAAGCACTTTGGGGTGGGGTGGGGGTGGGGTTCAACTAGAATTAATTAAGCATTTTGTCCGTTGTTTTTTTTTTTTTTGGCCAGAAAATTTTTGAAATTGAAGTCCAATTTGAAAATAATTTTTTTTTTTAGAAATCCTTTTGAAATTGAAGTCAAAGGTGCATTTTTAAGCACTCGGCGGAAAATTTTCGGCCGACCAGTGGCGTAGACGGGGTTACGCCCCTAAGCCTACCCCCGTATCTACACCATCCACTGGTCATCAACGACTTGAAGTTGATACCCATCAGGGATTTTCTATAATCCCTGTCTGCAGTCATCCACGGATCGAAAGAAAAACTACTTTTTTCAAGATTCTTGCGAACCATGGGTCGGCTCGCACGCAGCCACGTACCATACGCCCATAGCGGACCCAGGTCGAATCTTGAAAAAACCTAATTTTTCTTTCGACCTGTGGGTCATTTATAGTCGTCTAGTCACCTACAGTCATAATAGTCGTCGGGGTAACAATGGTAACATGCATTTTCTGATTAAAAATGTTTTCTAGCTATAAAATTAAAAAAAATACCGGTTTAAAGCTGTATGCCTAAGTTTCAATCCCGCGGGATTGATAATAAATCCCGGGATCAGAAATTCACCCGGGATCCCGGGATTGCAATCCCTAAACATGAGTGAAACGTCTTTGCATCGTTTCCTAAAAACATATTTCGGAAATCGGATTTTTTATAACTTTTTATAAGGTTCTTTGCGAACGAAATTTTGTGATAAAAGTAAAAGTCATAAGGGGCCGTCCATAAAGGACGTCCGGCAATTTTCACGAAATTTAGACCCCTTCCCCCTATGTCCGGCTGTGTCCGATTTTTATATAGGCAGGTACATGTACAATAAATTTAAATACCGTTTTTTTTTTAAGATTTTAAAAATAAATCTGTTTGGAAGCAAGACAATTTTGGACAAAAGGAGGAGAACTTTTATTAAAGTCTCGTATCTTATAGATTTTTTTTGCAGACACCAGATTCCATTACCTAGTCGAGTCATAATATTAGGTTTTTATCGTATTCTGCATGACTAAATTCCACAACTGTTCGATTTCATTCAGAAGCTATACCGGACGTCCGCTCATGCTTGACCCCCTCCCTCCCCCTTGTCCGGCCTTGTCCGATTTTTTCAAACCCCCTCCCTCCCCCTAGTCCCGGACGTCCTTTATGGACGGCCCCATATTTGTCCCGATACAAAAAATAAATAAACCAAACCACTCTTTTGTTGTTATGAATTTTTTGTTTAATACAAAAATGGCCAGAAATCAAGCTTTATGAATATCATTTTTGTTTTTATACAATTTTTAAAATGACATAGTAAACGTAGGGTTCGATAAGAAGTGATTAAGATACGACTAACACACTTTTACAATATATAAAACGTAGACAAATTGGTCACTTGCGAAATATTTTCCCTTTTTATATAAAGTTCCCAAATACAAAACCTATGATACATTACAGTACATTGTATTAGCATATCAAACCTACAGGTTTTAAATTTTCCAGTTTCTTATTATGCTAAATTGTAATATACAAACTTCTTTCAGAAGAATAGATTTTACTCTTACAAATATTTTACCACTTAAAATCTGTTATCTAGAAAATATTTAAATTAAATATTAATATTTATTTTTCGAAATTCACCTATGCAAATAGTTTTGGTTTATAATTTCCTGGTATTTATAACTTTTTACACACTAAAACATGATTAACTATATACATAATAATATTACGTATTAATAAAACGATACACGAAAATAATACAGATTTCGCAAGATTTGCTTTCAGTAACTATAATCCAAAAGGGGGTTCAATCTCCAGAAACTATATTACCATACTATTATAAAAATAATATGGGGAAGAAATGCATTCAATTTATATTAAACTTTATTTCTTAATAGTTACATACTTGAATATCCTATGTTTTACCTTTCATAGTGCGTTCAATTGAATAAAAAATTTAATGAAACTTTTTCCAAGTTTTTTTTTTAAACCACCTTAAAAAAATATAAAGTTGATAAATAAATTCTTTTCACACACATTTCCAATCAAATTTAGTGTAATAAAAAAGTTCAGGAATAGCATAGCTTTAATACTATTATTAAAAGTAAATACACAATAATAAAACCTCGATCCAAACCTGCTACCCATTTTGTACTGTCTGCATAACCCAGGTATGCTCTGTTTCCAGCAAATTATTTCCTATACTGTATTTGCTATTTACCTATTTAAAAATCTCTCTATACCATTCACTCTCAAAATATTCCACATTATATTTTGTCCCGTTATAAGTTAGCATATCAAAATCAAGTATTATATTAAATGTTCTGTGCAAAATTTTACAAAAAAAAATCCATTTCCTCTTACTCACCTCTCTCGTATAAATAAAGGGAAAAAAAAACAGAGTCAGTTCATGGTTTATCTTACAACATGATAATGGCGGAGTTAAAACCGAATTCATTTTTAAGTAACAGAAAGGAAATTGTCCACGTAGAAAGCCACAAATACTCGTTTTTAGGACGGACGTTTGAAATAATATAATTAACTCTTAAATGTCTCCTGCATACGAATTTAAGCACCGTCAAATTTTTAAAAAATGCGTGCACTTTCTTTTAACCCTCATGCACTTTTAAAACCACTGTCCAAAACTCATGCGCGAGTTATTTCTTGAAATGATAAAATTTTTGGCCGCGTGCTGCGTGTCTTATGACCAATTTACACTTGCCAAAATCGGCAGTCGGAAGTTGGACTGACTTCCAATTGGGCATGCGCAGTTGTAGAAAACTCTACTATTTTGCAACTGCGCATGCGATGTCGGAAGTCGGTCCGACAATATCGGCACGAAATCGGTAAGTGTAAATAATTGTGCTTTAGGCAGTAGGCGCTTTATGAAAAGATTAGTTTTAATAAAAAATTAAAAAGTATGTTCCATAATTTTTATGGTTCTTCAAAGATAAAATAAAACTAGTTCTACGGATCGTACAAACATTACGACGATTTCCGTTTGATTCTCGCCTTTCTTGGTCAGTTACCTTTCTGTTACTAAGCACGATTTATTTACACTCTTCTTTGATCATAAGTGATTATCCTGCGTGGATCCTGCTATGTAGGATATCAAGTCACTAACGCCAGTGAATTCCTCTTCCTCTTCCCCATGCCTGGCGTACGGATTAATGTACTGATTGCCAGAATTGTCCGGTTCCCGAGACGGCGGCGGCGGATGGCCAGGCGGGTGATATTCGTCGTATCCGTAGCCACTGTAATGAGGCGGCGCCGGCGGCGGCGGTGGCTGGTCGTGGAACGGCGGTTGTCCCTCTTCGTGCGGGTGGTGCATCGGAGGCGGGTGGTGATAGGGGTATTCTTCGGAAGGCTGTCTGTACGGCGGATAATCCGAGTGATGTGCGGGAGGAGGTACGTTGTAGCCCTGAGGCATATACTGACCTTGTGGATGGGGATGGGGATGGGAATGGGGTGGTGGCGGAGGTCCCATGTAATTTGGAACGTAGTACTGGCCTGGGGGATTGTAATCGTTGGTGGGGTAAGGTGGAGGTCTACCGGGGGGAGGCGGAGGACCTCTGGGTGGATAAGCTTCCATCATTCTGGGACTCCCGCTGGAAGAGTAGTTGTCCAGGGGAAGTAGGGTGTGAGGACTTCCCGCTCTGTGGAGTACCGGGTGCACGTGAGCTGGCGGGGGAGGATGACGCCCGCCGCGAGCGCCACCAAGGACGGTAAATCGCTCGGGACTGGCGTTTGGGCTTCGAGGCGGGTTATCACTCGGAGGACCAGCGTTGGGATTTTGAGATTCTCCCGGAATAAGCTGTTCGGAACCAGGAGGAAATTTTCTTTCCAACTGTTGAGTCAGATATTTCGGAGGAACGGGACCCCCACTTTGCGGAGGTTTGGAAGAGTTCACTGGCACGAATCCTTGTGGAACAGGTATCTCGGCAGATTCCGACTTCACTATCACGGGTGGTTGTTCCTTACTAACTTTATTTTCCTCCTCCTCTTTATCGACGGGTGGATTGGGCTCACTTTGTTTGTTGTCGACGTCAACTTTGGGCAGAGTTAGTATCGTTTTCGGAGCGTTTCCCGTTTTTATTGTTATGGCTGTCGGCGAAGCCGTTGCTACCACCGAAATGGATGCCGCCTGCTTCGACTTACCCTGGACCGCTGCCATGACGACCACCGACGGTTTTCCACCGCTGGCCGGTGTAGTCGCCTTCGTCTTCTTCACGGCAGGTTTCTTCTTGGTAGCTTTCTCCTCCTCCGAAAATTCGCTGCCTTCCGACATTTCTACGAATATCTCCTCGCCGCTCTCGTCTTCGCACTGTTCCTCCATTTCCTCTTCCTCCTCGCTAGATATGACCGCTTTTCTCTTGGCTCCTTTTCGACCACTTCCCTTCGGCTTGGATTCGGTCACATTTTTCCTTCCTCCTTTCGACTTAGCAGGAACAACCTTTTGTTTCAACTTCTCCTCCTCCTCCTCCTCTTCCACTTCCTCCTCCTCGCTCTCGCTAATCAGTTGTTTGCGGTTCCTCGTCGCCGGTTTCTTGCTGTTTTTCTTAGGTTTGACGATTTCGTATTCCTCTACTTCCTCTTCATCTTCCTCCGAATATTCGTCCTCTAAAATCTCTTCTTCCTCGCTATCGCTGTCGCTCCCGATTCGCCGCTTTGAACCTTTTCCCTTCTTACTGCTCGCCCTCCAGTCGGAATCGCTGGACTCGGATTTGGATTTTCGTCGCGTTCGCTTCTTTTTCCTGTGAACATGTTAAAAAATAAAAACTTGTTTTAAAATGCGCTACTAATTTTTACATCGTGCCCAAATCTGGTAGGGCTGTGCGATTAGTGGATTTTTATTCCGATTCGATGTATTTCTTTTTTCGATTTCGATTATCTACTGTCGTATAAGGGCGAAAAAAAGAACATACACTGCATTACGTAATTAAGTCCTCGACTATTCTGACCATATCGCAATAATCGCAAACTTAAAATATTAATCGAAAATTCGATTTAGAAAAATCAAATGTCGATTTCGATTAATCGCACACCACTAAAATCTGGGTTTGAAAATAATATTACGGTCGCTATCATGTTTACAATATAATGATTAATTACTTTTTAGTTGCGAATTCTTCCTCTAACTCCTCCTCCTCCTCCTCAGTATCCGAATCTTCTTTGTAGCTGACTTTCTTCGTCGCCGCCCTCCGTCTAGATTTCAACGTTCGACTGTCGTCGCTATCATAGTCGTCCACCACTAAAAATATATATAAGAATAAATGGTTTATTCAGTAGAAGTTATATCCGTATTTAACAGTGTTTCTGAATATCGATGTCCGTTACCTCGCGCCAGTTTTAAGTTTTTCTTTTTCAATTTTAAGATTATGAGAAATGGAAGGTGTTGACGAGAGCCGTAATGCTTCGTTATAGGAATTTTTTTTTCCACGAGACACATTTAGCTGAATTTTACTAGTACAGGAGGCTGACAGTGAGCTACTAAACAGATCACCTTCCCAGAGAAAATAAAGTTTACAGCGCGCCTAGAGTTTCTGGGTGTCAGGAACACTGGAATGATTTTATTTCGTGCGAATTTCGTACAAATTGTGAAATTTTTATAGGACGTTTAGCCAGCTACGATACTTCCACGCTACATATCATAACTACAAGAAAAAAAAAGTATCGTTTTTGTATCGTCTAGGTACACGCACCGAATGGTTTGTCAACTATATTTGGGTTTAAATTCAAAATTCTTAGCTAAAATAAAGGAAGCACATGAGAATTTTGAGTTAGTCTGAACGCAAACCTGTTTAAATCGTCCATAAATCGCTTACGGTATGAGAGAATACGATTATTAATTTTGTTTCTCACCAAACTCATCGTCATCCTCATATTTCGAACTGCGTCGTCTGCTCCTGCTGTTGCGGGTATTTCTTCTCCTGCTTGCCATTGTCCAGCTCTGATCACTCTCGCTGACCTCGCTATACTGTTCCGATCCCGTTTCACTGCCTGAAGCGGCGCTTCCTTCACTACTATAAACACACGAAGAAAATGAAATTGTTTGCGATCATTTTCGTTATTTTTGTCAGCATCATAAACAAACATTATGCTCTACGACAGAAAGCAATTTGTCACGCCATTTTGTTTATACACCAGAGCGCGCATTTTTTCACAAAGTTCTGTCCAGTAAAAAAAAAATCCTCAAAGACCATATTATTGCGACTTTAAATTACCTTTTTCCCTTAAAGTCCTCGTCGTCCAAGTCGTCGGGTTCTTCGCTGCTGGAACTGAGTCCGGTCAGTCGCCTTTGTTTCCGTCTCTTCTTCTTGTTCGCCGTGTCTTCCTCCTGCTCCTCGTCAATCTCTTCCTCCGCCGCTTCCTCCGCCTGTTCTCCTCCCTCTTCTTCCGGGACAATGTTGCTCATGTCTTTACCTTTGCTGGGTGGAGCTGCAAAAAGGAATTATTACATTTAAATGGAATACATCCAGCTCTTTCATTTTTAAATCCTACATCACCTAAATCTGGTGTCCTAAAACCGTGGGGATGGCGGTGGTAATTCCCACAGAGACTGCGTGTTCTATAGCCTATCCCTATAGGAACACCCACGTCCCACTCACTCTAATAGTTGCGTCAGTTAGGTTTGAACTCGTGAACTAGGGGGACGAGGAGAGCACACCATTTTGGTACTGCATCAACAGTATTAATTCAACGAACAAGTTGTAAATAAACTTCTCATTAATTCAATTTTATAATATTTGAATAATAATTAATGAATGCGTTAAAAATTTCATCGTAAAAGATTGTACCGCAACTAGGCTGAACCAATTAATGTTTATAGCATATCGATTATAGAAGTTGAAAATTTTGTATGAAATATTCAGAAATTTTACACATAGTAAACATTCGTTGGTTCGGTCAAGTTGCGTGATTGCGTCAAATTTATACAATAACATTTTAACGCATCACTCGTTAAATTTCTTTTAAACTGTTAAGTGGTTCGGACAAATTGGCATAATGCCTAATATGGTAAAACAATTTTCGAAATTTATCAAAAAATCTCCACCACTTTCTCTAGGTTCGTAACACTTTCACTTCACCGTACCCGCATATCCGCTGGCTAGTAATTCGTCTTGAATGGCCGAATCGATCATTTCGTCAAACTCCTTGAATCGGTAGGAGATGGCTTGGCGAGCGCGACGTGACCTCTTCGGATAAGACCCCCTGTGACCGTTCTCAACGTCATCATCATCCTCGGTCTTCTCTTCCTCTTCAGCTTCTTCCTCCTCTCCTTCTTCTTCTTCATCTTCTCCATTTTTATCCTAAAATTTCCAATTTTTCCGTTAACATAATATTTTGCAGCATTCTCCAACCTGTCGACGACACGCTCTATAAATCAGTCACCAACTGGGTTTCACTGGTTTGATTAAATAAGTTTCAAAGTTTTTAAGGAGTATGCTAAATATGAACACAGTGAACAGGTACGAAATGTACACAACTGCAGTATAGGGATTGTAATCCGACTTTAATACCGAGTAATTATGTGGGAATGCTAAAGACGGTTCCCACAAATTAGACACTTACTGTTTTTAACACATTTCCGAGGCTGATGCTGACGTATTCTATACGCTTTTTCCTAGAAAGAGAGAGAGAGAGAATTGAAATTAGAATCGATTTGGTTGTACAACACATTCTCAATTTGTTTCTCCCTTACCTCATTTCATCTCTGTCCTTTTTCTTCCACAACGAATCCAGGTTTTTCAATTGATCCTGCAATTTTACTATCAGCATTTGCTGCAACAACAAAAAAAATTCATTTTAAGTCTCAATAGTCCATCTCTCAGATACAGAAAAGATTTCAGACTGTGTACTGCCACAAAATTTTGTGATTAAAGTGAATTTTCCTTACGTGTTCACATGGCGGGCAGAACCAATCCCCATCCGGGATGATCATCAGGGGTGGACGAAGACAGGCAGTGTGGTAACCAGAATCACATTTGTCACATAAAAGTATCTATTTAAACAAAACAAAAAATGGTATAAATGATCGTGTTTCAAACAAATATTTAATTTACAGATTCTGGTGCAAATTGACGTGCAGGTAAGCATTGTTTAAATTTCGCACTCGCTTTGCCGCTTCCCCCACCTGGTTGTGGTTGAGTTCCTTCAATCCCATCCATCAACAGTTCACTTCCTATTTGCTGAACTGAACCAAAACATCAGCAAATAGGAAGAAATACAGTATTAAGTGATAGCAAAGTTTAAAAAAATCAGAGAAAACGTGGTACTTTTTTATAATATCAATGATATGAATGATTAAGTACATTAACAACGGAATTAAAATGTTTTCTACTAACCCACTCAGGGTGATCGAGGTTATTGCACTTCTGACACGCCTTCCCATCGTCGTCTATTTCACTTTCATCTCCGCTGTCACATTTGACTGGAAAATAAAACTTGACGTTAATAAAATTATGTGTTTTTCTTTATAAACGTAATTGAATTAGATATTTGTTGATCGTGCTGTTCAGCAGTCTACCAATGTTTATGAAGTAGGAAACCGGGAATAACTTTTTTTTAAAGTAAATCCATGCCCGACGAAGACAGTATAATCCACGTTCGAATTAAAAACCTTTTTTTTTTTTAATTCGAACGCAGATCCATGCAACAGTAGCCACTAGCCAGAACACGCCAGTGTGAAGCTCTTCCAAGTTCCAGGGGACTGGACTTTTCATATAGGCCGACGAACCTTCTTTTCTTGGGTAAGAGGAGTTGGCATAAGATCCAATTACTACTACTAACTCTTCTCCATGGAATGAATGATTGACCAAGTTTTTGCTACGCGCTGTTTCACGCACATTTTGTAACTCGTACTAAAACTCTTCCTCCAGGTGGTTCGCATGTGACTTCATACAAACACCACATACACTCCTACAGTCTATCTCAGAGGGCGACAGTGCTCAACTGCAAATAGTACGGCGCCGCCACTGTCTGAACTGATTGGGCACGAAATGGCGGAAGGTTTGATTTCGTAAATTATACTTTGTTATTGTGCAAGCAGCGATGTACAGTGCGAACAAGAAGTTAGGAAACATCTCCACTCAATTATCGACTGGATTTTCCAGGTGTTGTTTACATCTGTT
>JAQFYH010000678.1:0-11521 GCA_034694405.1 Scolopendrellopsis subnuda
TAGAAGATTATATAGTTCCATGAATACTGTTCATGTTTTCTTATTAAAGGTAAAAAAAGTTACTGGTTTTAACTACTAGTACTCTGTAATGTAACAGAATGCATTAAAAGTTTTGAAAAAATCGATAATATCGTGGGTAAGAATGTATTATGGAATATTGATTATAAAATAATATCATATAAAACCTCGCTATAATTGCGACTTTTTTGTTTTTGTACCAATATGAAAACTCTCATTTCGTATAAACGGTATTAAAGTAAACTTAACTCCAAGAATAACAGCATGCACTCACATAATAACGCTTCCTATCGGTGGTTTCATTTTGCTCAAAAGAATCTCCACTAAAAGCAAAAAGGGGACAGAGAGTGAACTTTAGAGAACAACTACTGTCTAACTGTCTTCAATAATGAATTCTAAAATCAGGGATTTCGAAAGAAGCATCTGGTTCATCAGATCCATCGGAAACGTCATGGGGTTCTTTCCGAATTCCCAAGGAACCATGAGCTCGAGCCTCAAGATCTACAGCGTCGTTCTGACGACGCTGTTGGTGTTCCAAGCGGCGGTGCTGTTCGTCTTAGATCTACGTAACGATTACGGCGAATTCAGCACGGTGGTCAGCCACTCGCTGGCCTTCCTGGCCGTCCTGGAGGCCCTCTGCGTCCGTCTCTGGCTGACCAGGGAGTTCTTCTTCAAGCGGAAGTACAAAGAGATCTTCACGAAATTCGCGCATTTTAAGTTCTATCACTCGGTTTCTCAACTTTTGTTGTTCAATTCCTCGGTTGGCCTCTTCTACCTCTTGACGTTCGTTTCCGGACTGTACGGATACTTGAAATTCTTGCTTCCGACGTTGCAGATCAGTAATTACTTCCTCCGATTCGCATTCTGCGTCTCCGTTTACACCATCATCGTGGCAACCCTGTTTTACCCCGAAATCACCTTCATGGTTTTTGCGAACTATCTCAATTCCGCTCTGGAGCGAGTTCGAACCAACGTCCGGCGAATCTGCGATCTCCAATCGGCGTTCAGGACGATCGACGTCTTCGACGACTTGAGACGCGCCATGAGACATCACGATTCTCTCTGCGAACTGACTCGGGGATTCTACGACCACTTCACCTTCCTCCTTTCCTTTTCGATCGTGGCGAACATCGGATGGTGCTGCGCCATGGGATACATGCTACTCAATTCCTCTCACGAGTCCCTCTTCAAGGACGCCGATTTCTTCTGGATTTGCGGAATCGGATTCGTCTTAAACTCGATCAGGCTTCTCTTCATCTGCATCTCTGCCGACAACCTGTCCAAAATGGTAAATGAAATGTCTCTTTGTTCGTTAGAATTATCTTGCGGTGTTTTTGAGCTTGTGCGATACGTTGTTCGTCTTTCAGATCCAAGCTCCCTTTCACTCCCTGATTGGCTTAGAGCTGTACGCAATGGAACCCCTAACGGCCAGTTTGGTAAGTTCATCAACAGTCTCAGTTATTATTCAATTAAGGCTTAAGCACTCTACAGCATCAAATCGTACCGAATACAAGTAATATTGATTTTTGCAGGCTGAGAGTTTCCTCATGAGACTCCGGAATGTTCACGTGGTGATGACCGCAGGAGGATATTTCACCATCAACAAGCCCTTTTTTACGGCTGTAAGTTGAAATTAACTATTTCGCGTTTGGGTCGGGTTCGTGAAGTCGAGACTTGAGACAAGTTTCTTTTTTACATCGACCTAGTCCTAGTTCTTTTCGTTGGGTCCCGGCGAGATGTCGAGAACGAGAATGGCCTGATTCTTTCTCGACTTTTGTAACGTCTCGCCGAAACCCAAGGACAAGATACATACTCGGAAAAGACGCGTCTCTACGTCACGAAGCCGCTTCTGAGACGTAAAGAAAATGGAGAGATTGAAACTGAAAAACCATAGAAGTCTGACCTCCCCCCTTCTCTCGTATTTCGCCATATTTTATATATAAAAAAGTAATGGTTTCTGTTATTTTTCAGGTGATTGGACTCGTGTTGACGTACTCCTTGATCTTGATCCAAATGAAGTACATGCAACCAAGAGAATATGAATGGAAATTAGGCTGAAAATCAAATGAGCGTGAGAAATCTGCACAATTAAAAATCGATAATATTACACCGTATAAACAATAAAAAAATAAAGTAAAATAAAATAAGTAAAAACTTTTCAGAACAATTTTTTTCCTTTATTACATTTAAAAAAAAAACGTTTGTGAGAAGTGGGAGAAAAGGACCCGTTGTAATGGGCCTTTAATTTTATCGGTGAACATTCAATTCTTTTAACAAATTATTGGAGTAAGTTATTATTGATCGAAGCTTGGTTTGGAGTGTGTAATAAAACGTACATCCGTTTCATAACATTCAAAGATAACAAAAGATCAAGTTGAATTTATTATGAAAACAATTTACGAAATTGCGTATCATTCGACACCGTCCTATCAGTAAACTTTCCAATGCTTATGTAAAACCAACGCAATAGCCTGGGGGTATTTAGGTCTTTGTGAAAAAAAAAACATTCAAAAAAATATCAGCGGCTCGAACAACCAAATCGAACGAATTCAACATGAAACGTACTAAAATGCAAGATTTTGAAAGATCAATCTGGTTTATTAAATTCCTCGGCAAAAGCATCGGCTTTTGCCCAAACACCAAAGCAACGACCCGTCTGAAGATCTACAACGTCTTTCTGACCGTCTTACTGGCGGTTCAGGCGTCAGTCTTGATCGTCATGCACCAGCGCAACGAACCGTCCAGTTACAAAGAGTTCAGCATGATCATCAGTCAGGTGATCTCCTTGGCCGCCGTCCTCCAAGCCCTCTGCATCCGAATCTGTCAAACCAAGCGACTCTTCTCCAAAGGACACGGAGAGATTTACGATAAACTGGCTTCCCTTCCAGAATTTCGCCATTCCAAGTTCTTCAACGTCTCGATCGCCCTGTTCTACGCCCTGATATTCGCTTGCGGGTTGTTCGTCCAGTTAAAGTTCATCGGACCCTTGAAGAATGGCTCCAACATGGTCGTCAGACGCATCATCTGCGCAACCGTTTACACTCACGCCGTCGCGACTTTGTTTTATCCGGAAATGTCGTTCGTCGTCTTCGGAAACCACGTGAATTTCGCTCTCAGAAACCACCAACTGAAGGTGCGGAGAATCTGCTGCGAGATCCAATCACCTTTCGTCTTTGACGAGCTGAGACGCGTCATGCGACATCACGCCTTTCTGTGCGAATTGACCAGAGGGTTCTTCGATCACTACGTGGTCGTTCTGCCGCTTTCCATCCTGTCCATGATCATCTACTGCTGTTTGGGCGGATACGTGCTCATCAATTTCTCGCACGAAACGCTGTTCACGGATGCGGTCTACTTTTGGATGTGCGGTGTCTGCTTCATCTTGAACCTTCTCAGACTTCTCTTCGTCTGTGTCTCTGCGGACAACCTGTCCAGGATGGTAAATAGCACATCTTTTACAATAATTATCAATCAAGATCATCTTACAGAAGTCACCATTATCTTGGTGGCTTTTCTGCTAAGAACTCATATAATCATTTATCTATTTTTTTTTTTCATTCTTTTTTGTTGGTTTTCAGATCACAGCTCCGTTACATTCGCTAATTGGTCTAGAATTATATGCAATGAGACCCCTGGCGGCCAGTTTGGTGAGTTTATCTTTCATTGGCCACTGGTCAAAATTCCTCTTCTCCAAAATTAAATTTATCCTGGGCGTTCGTTTCTAATTCTGAATGAAATCTCTAATGCTTGACAGGCTGAAAGTTTCGTGGTCAAACTCCAGAATATTCGTCTTGTAATGACCGCAGGTGGATATTTCACCATTAACAAACCTCTGTTTACTGCTGTAAGTACTGTATGTCACTTGGCCATCGCCATAATTGTGATTCACGCATTTCATTTTCGAATATTATTCTAGAATCAGGTTACTTGGTAGATCGAAAAATCTATCGAGGACCTCGGCATTGCAGGAAATTCAGTCTGTTTAGAACTGTAGGTGTGTATGATCTTATAAAACTTTCTATTTTCAGGTATTTGGTCTCGTGGTAACCTACTCCGTTCTTTTAACCCAAATGAGGTCCACGTACATGCAACAACCATCACGTCTCAACAGAAGCGAATCTTGCTGAATTTTCCTAGCAATTTAGCTAATGAAAAATATTTATTTTATTAAACTGCAGTATTAAAAACAAAATCAAAATACGGACATAGAACAAATGACAAAACATCCGTAGAAGTTAGACGTCCTATAATTGTACGCAGCATTTTCAATTCTTCGCTACTGTAGAGTGCACAGCAGTAATAATTCCGTATCCTCTATGGGTCGAGCAATTGGAGCCGCTTTCCCCCCGTCCCCACTCGCCCCTGGGACTAGATATTTTTATTTTGTTTTCTTGGAACTATTTTATTAACATTGAAGAACAGTGTAAAAACATCAATTTTATAAATTTGTTTTCGTTTAATCAATTTTATCTTCCATTTCGATTTTTCCGAAAAACACCAAAAATATTATTGTAACTAAAAGCATGAAAAATTGAAAATGAGATGAGGTTACGTTATCAAAACGCGGGAAAGAAAAACTTCAAAATCCCATTTTCATTAACAAAATGCGTCTTACGACGAATAAAGTCTACGCATCAAAGTATTTTACGTCGCATTTTTCAAAGTCCTGGATCGCGACGGATAAAATAAGACAGAAGACGTCAAAAATGAAATATCCGCAGAAGCAAATCTCCAACATCAGTCAGACCGTGTGGCCGGTCGAATTCATCGGGACGGCCACCGGATTTTTCCTCAAATATCCCAAGAATCCCAGTTACGGACGCCTGCTGAGAACCTGGCCCAAATTCTACAACCTCATCCTGACTCTGGGCACCACGTTTAGCGCCGTGATCGTCTATCGCATCACCAATGAACTGGATGGCGCCAAAAAGCACGATTTCAGCGTCCTGGTCTGTCAGGCCATCACCGTCGCGTCGTTGCTGCAAGCGCTCTTCATGCGCATGTTCCTCTTCAAAAGATTGTTCTCTCACGACTACGGCGCTTGCTACAAGCAGTTCAACCGAATCCCGAAGCTCCACGATTCTAACACGACGCTTCTGAGATTCAATCTCGCCATCCTCCTGTTCTACTTCGCCTCGCTTTCGGCGGGCTACTACCTGTTCATGGCCTACGTCACTCCGATGGTGTCGGACATGCACAAGTTCAACGCCTACGCCTTCTGCGCTCTGACTTACGGCATTTCGAGCACTTGCAACTTTTTCCCGGAAATTATCTTCATCATCTTCGCCAATTACCTCATTTCCGGTCTCCGCGAAGTCCTGGTTCGGGTGGAGAGATTCCGGGATCGCAAATCGGGCGATTTCGAAGGCATGAGAGTCACCATGAGGAATCACTACTTTCTCTACGATCTGGCCTATCAGTTCTTCAACAGTTTTTCGGTGGTTCTGCCCGTCTCGCTCGTCTCCAACGTGGTCCACTGCTGCGCCCTCGGCTACTTCCTCCTCAGCTACTACGCCGACTTTGAGAACATCACGAGCATCTACCTCCTGCCCTGGTGGATCTGCGCCGTCTGCATTTTCCTCAACATCGTCAGAATCCAACTCATCTGTCAGGCTGCGGACACGGTCACCAAAATGGTATAATGTCACTTCTTTTTGACCGATTGTATTATGAGGTTTCTACTGTTATAAGGAAGATTGGAGTTTTACGATTTTAATACTCTATGAGGAATGCGACTACACAAGTCTATAAATGCCCACATCTATAAATCGTAATTTGCATATTATTTTGAGATTCTTAAAAATAAAAAGTAAATCAATATAAAAATGTATTCTATTTTTAAAAAGTACAAATTTTGAAAATAAATTGTTAGAACAGTATTTTTAATCGAAATAAAAAATTATTTTGTTTGTTACCACGGCAACCGCCATGTTGATCGAGATGTGCGACGTTTAAAAACCGCTCAATCGCATTCCTCATTTTAATTGAAATTTCAAAATATGTTCTCGCCATAAACCAAAATTTTCCAGTTTAGTTGGAGTGCTTAAAAATCCATAAAATAAATTAAATTTCAAAGAAAGGTTTGGCACAAAGAAGTTTTGAGTCCCAACTCCCATCAGTGAACCACAACTGATTGGCAACTGAAATGTTGAAACTGTTGCTTTTTTGACTAGCCAGCTTCTGTATTCCACTGTGGAATTTCGGAATGTAGTATACGGGGTAGAACCTGTGACAATATTAGTTGTATCATAGTAATTTTTTTATCATTACATTTTAGTTCCAGAAAGGGAAAGACCTCTCCAAACGGTTATTATAGAATTGAAACTTTTTTTGGCATAGTAAAACTGCACGTGCGTTGCCATACTGAACTCGAACTTGTCACGGAGGACCGAACTCAGACTATATCATCGCGTTGATAATTGCCGTCTATGATCGGCAGATCTGTGATGTACAACTTGCAGTCATCTGACCCGTTTCCGGAATACACGACTGCCGTAAAGAAGAAGAGAACTGTGTTTATCAAGGAAGCGTGGCAGAATATCGTTCATTCGGATCAGAAACAAGTACAGAAAACTCCTCTCGGTTACGCTGCGTAAAATTTCGCGATAACATCTTGGATGATTATTTTGGCGGTAGGTTTACGTTTCAAAATTGAACCACGAAGAAGAGACCGTCGTGAGGGTGGGTTGTGTTGATTAGAGGATAAAACTGCTCTTTCCTGCGTTATAAGGAGGCTAGGAATTTTTTCTTTCATTGTAAGTAGATTTATACCACTGGTATGGTACCTAGTCATCTATCTTTCGGAATATTAGAGAGTGTTAGCAGCTTCGACGTAACTCTAACGTAAAGTAAACATAACGTAATGACACTTTCTGAGCATGCGCACATGGTTTCTTTTGTGTGAAAAACTGAAAATACCAGGTGCGCAAGCTCAGAACGCGTCGTTACGTTAGCGTTACGTCGAAGTTGCTAAAACTCTATTCACTTTCAATGTACTGATAATTCCGCCTGGACCCTTCGCTAAGGTTCACGGGGTTAGCGGGTGGACGATAAGACTGATATATGCAACATTTCAAGTTAACGTAGACAGTGCCAGTTCCAGTGGCAAAGGGGTGCCACATTACTGTAGGACCACGCTCGGAAAGTTGCCCTATAAAGGCAAAACCAGCCAAGAAAAAAATACACTTTTCTTCTTTTCTTTTCTACTACCTGAGTCTGTAGGGTAAATGTTTTTTGAGTTGTGGTGGATGGAACCTACAATCTGCCTGCAACTGCATTTACAATTTAAATTGATCACTCGTGAGTGCAATCCGCCCTAAGTGAAAATTATATTTTGGTTTCTATTTCAACAGAAGGATTTTTTCTTTCTTTCTGTGTTCTGTTGACTATATATCAGGAAGCCTATTAATACAATATTTTTAAAATACAAAGTAAGCTTTGTTTTAATAGGGACCCCCCTGGATCGACTTCCCTTCCCTTTCATTTTGAGATACCGTAAGTTTCACAAAGCTCTCCATTTTCAGTTTATTTCTGGAATCATTTCGCTTGAAACCGAACTTTTTTCCATTGATGACTTTTTTTTTCGTGTCTCCAGCTGTGAATTTCTGAGTTCTTTGGTACTAGGAAATGCAAGCTTTGCGTACGTACGTATATAAGCTTAAATACTAGAGACTTTTAGCAATTCCCGTTATCGCTAACGTTAACGTTAGCGGTAACGGGAATTGCTAAAAGTCTCTAATAAGTGAGTGGAGTAATTTTTCTTAACAGATACACTGGGCCTCATTGTTTCGTGTTTTATACCTCAAGAATTGCTTCGTCAATCGTTATTCAGTCAGAAAGGTGGCGTAGACTCGTAGCATGGATCTATCCGAATAAATCCTTGGTGGACAATTTACTTGTAAGGGCGAACAACGTTATTTCAGAGCGAACGAACGTTAGACATAAAACAGCAGTATTTTCAGTTTTAATACAATAACTTATTATTTAAAGTTCTACCAAACAATAGTAGATGAGTTTTTCTCGACGCTATATTTCTTCTCGTCTCTCGTCGTAGAGCAGCGCAATTTCTCTGCAATATAAAGCTCTCATTACGCCCGATACTGAGAGAATGACTTTGGCTGCCTTTGACGACATGTTTGATACTTTTTTGCTCGGCTATTGCCTGCTTTTGTATTGCCAATTTTCGAATTTCTCGCATTAAATTAAAGGACAAAAAAGTGTCAAGACCTACTTGCGGGGTAAAAGAGAGAGAGAAAAAAAAAACTGATTTAATAGCATTGCTAAGAGTTAATGGCTTTTTAAATAGAAGAAGAAGAAAAAAACTCTTAGTCGTGGTTCTAATTATTCACTTACCAAATTTAGCGTGTGTTTCTAAACATTAAACTCTTCAGTAACAAGGAGATTTTCTTAGGGAGAAGGAGAAAGAGGGGCTTATTATTATGAAGTGAAAATGGGGGAGAAAATTAAGAAATTCTGAATCATTAGCAATTTGGGCGAGAGTTCTGGATCAATTTATTGTTGTATATAGGCTGTACTGTTCCATACTCATCGATCCGAAAGTCTTCAGGGCCGGAACCACAGGCGGGTGAAAAAGTAAAAATGTCGCCCCACAAGACAAAAACACGGCGTTGTTTGAGAAGAAAGGTTACGGGGACAGGGTGGATAACATGCGCCATCCTCCTTGGTCACCCCATACGGGTCGGTTGGTGAGGTATCGGCCACGGAGGATAGGATCCACATTTTGCCGGGAAAAATCCAGGGATCATTAACTTGCCACAATCGACACGAGCGTCGAGTGTAAAATAAATAATTTGTGCACATTATTGAGTAGCAGGGTACTTTCTCGGAGCTGTTATGAGAAATATACAGGTATCTCATAATTATACCAGATTATTTTCATCTCCCCCCCTCCCCATTTTTCGAGATTAAAGTTTGCTCCACTGTTATGTCATGGGCGATTTACAAGGTACGACAAAAGCTGTCGGAAGTCGGACCGACTTCCGACTGGGCATGCGCAGTTGTCGGAAACCTCCCCATTTTTCAACCAGTCGGAAGTCGGAAGCGGTCCGACTTCCGACAGCTTTTGTCGTACCGTGTAAATTGCCCTTTAAACATTTGGAGTGATTGGTGTAATGGTCACCTTTCTGGCCTCGATATATGGATACTTAAATTGTAACTAGGAACATCGTTGTTAGGGTTTTTTTTTCGAAAACAAAAAAAAAAAACACATTCAGAATCCTAGTTTTGGTAATTCTTTATTAGTTGTATAATATTGTAAACGAGCGGGGGTAGCACCCCTTTCTTACCGAAAAAAAGGCAGTTTTTACTTGTAATGCAATACGACCCCTCCCTCCTCCACAGACAAATTCAATCATCTAACTTAAATACAGTAGTAACTAAGCGGCGTCGGCTTTAGGTGATACTGGTGTATGATTTCGCCAGGGTGAGGCGCCCCCATTGTCATACCGGCCCTGTCTGGGCCGCCCAGAACGTTACATAATTGCAGAGTGTATAACAGCAAAATATAACTCGTTTTCCACAGCTGATGATCGTTATTTTCTGTTGTAGCGCAATCATCGCCTCTCGTTCGGTACGAAACACTGCGATTTGCAAAACTGAGACGATAAAGTTTATTTTAATGGATTTGGCGAACAGTTATAATGTTACAATGAACGCGGCGGGTCCCATTTTTGAAATAAATTGTAACGGATTTTCGCAGCGTTGGATGATCGTGATCGGAAAATTTAAATTGAAAAGCGAGTTTTGAGAAAAGTTTATTTTCCGCATTTAATATTTTAATTAAGTTTTGGAAATCTGCAAGAAAGCGGGGTTTCCGGGTTTGTTAACGAATTTTGGTCGATTTTCACAACTAATAGCGTCGCGTTGCCCGTTTGACCAACACACAGGAAAGTCATTTCAACTTTTGCTAGAGGGAGGGGCCCAAAACCTGTTGACGTTTTTTTACAAGGGGGTCGTAGGACAGCCAACTGCACTCTTCAACACTGTTTCCCGACCTAAACGGTAACATTTTAAATTTAAATTCTCTGATGAAACACATTTTAAACGTTTTTAAACCAGTTGTTTCAAAATGTTTTCTATAATAAACTTTTAAAATAAGTTTTCGTTTTTAGCATTGTGCACCTTTCCTATGGCTACCCATTTTACTCGAGTCGGAGCACGTGATTTTTTCTGCCTGCGGATTTCGATTTGGAAGAAACGCGGTTGAAAATAATTTGATGTTGTAAAACAAATATATTGACACAAATAAGAAATAAATTGTTACCAAGTTATTTAAGAAGTTTCCAGATAACAATAGTATATAATACTTTGGTTTCCAGTAGGTAAGTCATGAGCAGTTTTCGAACTCGAGCCCGAACGAGTTAAACTATTTCGTTATCGCGTGTTCAATCCTGGTTCAGAGCCATTTTGAGTGTTGGACCACAGATTAGAAATATAGGTTGGACTGTTTTGAGACCACTTTCATAAGAAATGGGAATTCCGGAATGCACACTAAAATCTGGATGAGCTGAGACGGATTTCCCCTCGTCCTCGTTTTCAAGTCGTTTTCTTTTTTATGGTTACGCCAGAACCAGATTGGGATCTAGCTGGCCCAGGGGATGTTCAGGCTGTAGCCTAGTTTTGTTTGATAGCTTGCGATTTTCTGTCCTCGGCTGTGTGGCTGAGTGGGGATGGTCGGGAGGAAACGTCACAAGGTCATTCTCTTCTCGTTGGCCAATCAGCAATACAAAGTCCAGGGCAGAAAATCGCAAGCTGTCGAACAAAGCTAGGCCTACAGCATGAACATCCCCTAATCCTAATGCATCCGCAGGTAGAAGTCCAGTCTATCGGTTCCTGTTGAATTATACCAGGGGGGGAATAGCCTAAGCATGCTTATGAGCCCCTGATTATAGGCCTACGCATTAAAAATCTTCTCGCACTTTTTTTCAAGTGTCTCTCGCCGACAACCGGTGTTTGCCGACAATTTCTATCACCGATTGTTGGTGAGAGACACTTGAAAAAAAAGTGCGAGAACATTTTTAATGCTATTCAACAGGACCGATAAACTGACTTAGAGTGACTGTTTTATAGAGTTGTGGACTTGACAAGCCAGATGTGACCTCTCGATTGTTGCTACTGCTTAGAACAAAATTACAAAAATTTGGGATTGCCTGACTGTATGAGGCATTTTCAAAACACGGGTAGATTTTCTGTTTATTTTAATCACGTGGGAATGTTTTAATTTACAAAATAATTTTAAATTTCAAAATATATTCTTCTCGGAAACGTATTTCCAACAGTTTCTCGTATAAAATACTTGCAAATAAAAAAAACATTTTTTCCGTTATTTGACTCCCAAATAAAATAAAAGTGGTGTATTAACATGGGACTCTATGGAGAGTTGGGTTTTTTGTATCAACTTTGTGCATTTTTTTGTCCTCACACGAATCATACACGAGACTTTTTTCACACCATGTATATGTGTTTGCTCATAAAATAAAAACCA
>JAQFYH010000679.1:0-11517 GCA_034694405.1 Scolopendrellopsis subnuda
CCATAGCCTGGAGTAACTTTTTACTCCAGGCCAACCTTATTTTTATTTATTGCGAATAAACGAAAAATGACAGGTAATAAGGGCTTCAAAAATGTTTTCTAGTTAATATTAGGTGGGCTAAGGATTAAAAATAACACGAAAACAACAATTACCCTTTAAGGATTATGGTTAGTACGTACCAAAACCGTAACACACTAAGTTTGTTAAGAAGATAATAAATAAAATTACTTGCGTTTGATTGTCTATTTTTGGTTTCGGATATCATTTGAATTCATTTTACGAATTATTTAAAATCTAGCCTTCCGATTGGTTGAACTCGTCCTGAGAGGATGAAGAAAAGAGTCAAAAGACCAATCAGAAGACCAGATTTCAAATTCTTGTAAAACGAATATTAGAATTATATTAGAAATCAGATCATGAGGCATTTTATTTATTATTTTCTTTACAACAAACTCAGAGTGTAATATCATCAGAGAGTTTAAACCATTGGGGTTTCTGGTCCCTCCCTTTAAAATGACGCCCCTGGGAACGATTTAAAATAAAACCCCATCTAAAAAAAACATATAATTATATGCACAACAACCTATCAGATATCTCTAATCTAAATCGTAATTTCGCATTTCCCCCTCTCCCCCAAATCATTTAGACAAAAAATAACAGATTAGGATGAACTTTAATTACCGTCGCTCAAAATCCCCAATAAAAAAAACCGCGCGCAAAATAAAAAAAAAATCCCCGTCTTAATTTAACACAATGACTGTTCTGTTTGAGCGAGAGAAAGGGGTTTTTTTTTTTCTAAAATCCGCATTGGAATTCTATATGGATTAATGGGGACAATTTATCAAAGTCAATTGCCGTAACGGGGGAGGGAATCAACTTGAAGAATCGGATTTTTCCCTAGTTTTTTCTCCTAGATAAAAATGGGGGAAATCTTGGTACTTTTTTAGACAATTTTATTAAGTTTTAACAATGTCTGCGCATCGTACTGTATGCATGGGTGTTTGCAAGAATAGGATAATATACAAAGAATCCGATTCAGGAAATAATCTTTTCGTACGGAAAACTGTTTTCTGTATATACCGCTAGAGGGGCGCGAGCTCATGATTGGCTGTACACTCTTTTTCCTTTCTTTCAACTCGCTCGTGTGATTGTGCGCATTCTACCATCATTCTGATACATTATTTTTCCGTACGGACAGAAAACATATTACACTCAATCTGAGTGCCGTATTCTTTGTATACCCCGTATTATCCTATTCTTGGTGTTTGTCAAGTAAAGGAGTGGCTGTTTAGCTTTGTTTTGTTTCTTTCTTGCAATTTTCCTTACATTTTTTCATCTATTCTTTGCAGTATTTAAAGCCAGGGGGCCAACGTCCCCCTAAATGATGCCCCTGACTGTAGAGTCGATAGAATTATATTTTTTAAGACTTAGGCTGGGTTTCTTCAACGCTGATTAACTCTTAATCACTGTTTAAAAGTTAACGGTCGTTTTCAACATGGGGATATCCTATCTTTAATCGACCGTTAACTTTTAATCGTCGATTAGGCGCTAATCAGCGTTGGAGAAACCCAGCCTCAAAGCTGGTTAGTCCGGACTATTTAAATCGACTAATCAGAATAATATCTAAATTGCAGTATCGATTAATGACACCGTGGAACGCGTCTCTCTATCGACATGAAACGCAGATAGTGATTATCGATTTTATAGGTTACACGAAACCCCGCGTGGACTAAGCACCTTTAACGTGTTGACACGAACACGATTATTTTTTAAAGTGTCGATCATTATTAAACAAAGTGGTTTTTCGAATCCTGTGGATTTGTTTGAAACGTTATAGCAGAAGAAGCTCATTAAAAGAGTATTTAAAAAATATAGACAGATTTTTTTGTAATAAAAAGAACCTCCACGATTTAAAAAAAAATTATAACCAATAAGAAAAAAAAATTATGTCACAAATATGTTTTTTTTTTATCCCAAAAAATTTACCACATTTTCACCTCAAACTCCAATTAAATACTTTCGTCACACGATCCACATACTAATAAATGCTGCGTTTTTGTTTTTTTTTTAAACAATGTGCCACTCGATTTTTTTTTCCTCTTGCACGAAGGCACCAGGTACAACAATGGGGGGACATTTAAAAGGAGTTTCTATTGCTTAAAAGCGATTAAACACATTATTACAAATCGTCCGATTTCAAAATCACAGAGATGGGACCCCCTTTTAAAAGTCTTTCTTCAGCGGGGACCCAGATCAGCTGTCATATAAAATGTTTATTTTTCAAGGGGAAAAGGGGTGAGTTGTTCAAAAGCTTTGGTTTGGATGTGGAATTCTTTAAACACTGTACAACATTGAGCCATGTCACGAAAAATGCCGCGATAAATTGCACCAACAGTCAATGACGTCACGTTTGTGTCTCTTTTTCACAGGGGACGCTTATTGGTTTTTCTCTTTGAGTGCAAGTCCGTGATCTCCCGCGGAACTCATACTTGGCATGGTTGCATAGCTCCTAATTTGGTGAAGAGAGATGAGTTGATTGGGAAAACTGTTGCCGCCGTGGTGTTTCGCCTCCATGCTGGCCACCTGCGAGGGCGTTTTGGGGAAACTGAGGTGGTCGTACGGAAAGTACGACCTCGACGACCCCGGCATGGTCAACGGCGCGCCGCTGGAGATGGGGATCATGTGAGATTGGAGCGGCGTGAAAGCGGAAGTGGTTTTGACACCGGACACTTCGTAGGGCATCTGGCTCGGATGTCCGTGGTGCCGGAGATCGGAGTGATCTCCTTGGATCCCTTGCGATCGCTCCATGTGCAACCGCGTGCCGTGATCCTGAATCGAGGGCTGCAGACACGCGTCCACCGCGCTGTCGTGGTTCCTGACGTGGTGGGATAATCCGTCGGGCGCCACGTCGGCTCCGGTCGGGGGTTTGGACCAGTAATCCGGAGCGGATTGGCGAGAGGGGGCCGCGGGGGTCGCCCCCAACAGGGAAGCCGCCCTCTTGTCCGCCCTATCCGCGTGCTTTTGTATGTGCTTCGCTAAGTAAGTCTCCTGCGTGTACGACTTGCCACAAAACTGGCAGATGTGAGTCTTGAGATGTTTCGATTCTTTGTGTTTGGGAATGTGTTCGAGCAGTCCGGTCTCATCCACAAAACACTTGTAACAACTGTTGCACTTGTACGGCTTGTCCGTCTGGTGGCACCGCGAATGGGATTGCAAGTTGGAGAGCTGAGAAAACGCCTTGGTACAACCGGGGTGACGACATTTGTAGGGCTTGTCCCCCGTGTGGGTTCGAATGTGCTGTTGGAGGTGCGAGAGCTGGGTGAACTTGCGCTGACAGATCTCGCAACGGTACGGCTTGATCCCCAGGTGGATCCGGGTGTGCTGAGACAGGTACGAAGAGTTGGCGAACCCCTTGGAGCATTGCGCACACTTGTAGGGTTTGGCTTCGCGCATGTGAACCTGCGTGTGTAGCTGCAAGTCTGCCTTGGATCCATAGATCTGGAAGAAGCACAAAACAGGGCAGCTATCAGTTACCATTATTCGAATAATTTATTATATAGAGAAACAAAAATTATTTCTCTATTTTTCTTTTTTTAATTCAATTACTAAGAAAGAAAAAAACACAGAATAGAGTTTTAAATTCCTATAAAAGTTATAGGAATTTACGAAAAAGTAAAAAAAAATAAAACAAGGCATTTTTTTTTTCAAATTTTGAAAATTAATTTTTTTAGTTCTAAAGAGGACCGCGTGGTGGTGGTTTTAAATTTTTTTTAAACCCAGGCAGTGCACATGCAGCTAGACACGTGATTTACGAAAGTCGATGTATATTTTGCAAAAAAAGAACTTAGAAAAGAGGAGGTGTCTAGTAAAATTCGACATTGCAGAGTAGAGAGAGAGATAGAGGATAAAGAGTATTTTTTTTAAAGAACGCAGGAACTTTTTTGTTTTCGAGAGAGAGAAAGGGGGATCTCAGATTGAAGAAGCCCGAGATCTCTTGCATGCCGGTCCTGGTTCCACCCGATGTTAAACCTGAAACATCTTCTGTAACAGCATATACACACGAATCATGCCCGAAAAAATAAATCACTATTTATCATGCTTCGCGATCATGCCCCGAAGAAATCCCATCGAATCATTCCCGATTTCACGACCGAACATTTCTGAACCCATACCGGATCACTCCCGAAATATATTTTAATTCTGAATACACACACACTATATAAGAAAAGATTCCGTTTTAATTTTTTTTACTTGACATCATCAAATGTACATTTTTTAAGGTGTGGATGTGTTAACTAATTCTTTTTTCGTGTAGTATTTCGATTAAGAGCAACTTGTTCAAATTTCGAGAAACGTCTCACAAACTACAACTATTTACGGTATTTTCAATAAACTTTGGCTATATGGTAAACATTACGTTAAGGTGAATCCCTAGTTCTTACGGCGCTAATGATGAAGAATAGGCAATCCTGACATAACCCTAAGTTTATACTATACCACCTAGAAACTTGGGATAAAAACTATTTAATAAAGAAATTATTGTCGGTCACCATTTTTTAATTTTTTTTAAATACCTCTCTTTAAATATTACTTAATTTGAAGTAAAAATCATGTTTTTTTTTTACAGTTTTTACTTCAAATATAGTAATATTAAAAAAGAGGTATTTAAAAAAAAACATAAAAAAATGGTGACTAACAATAATGTTTTCTTTATTAAACAGTTTTTATCCCAAGTTTCTAGGTGGTATAGTAAACTCAGGGTTATGTCAAGGAAAACATCATTTTTGCCTATTCTTCATCATTAGCGCCGAAAGGATTCACATCTAACTTAAGTTACATGTTGGGTAAATTAAATTCTGTTTATTAATTTAACTTTACATTTCTTCGTACTACACGTAATCACGTAAGCTTATGCTTTCAACTTATACGATTTCGTACCAAAAATTTTATATTTTAGTAAGAAAAAAATCCATTCATTCAATTCGTTATTTAAATATTCATTCTTAGCAAAGAATTTTTAATAAGGCTAATATATTTGTATTAAAAAGTTCAAGTGACTCCATAAGTTTGATTTTTTTTTTTCGCTAAATTTTTGAACATCCCATATATAGAATTGGACAAGAGAAACACTTAACTTTCGAATGAGAAAAAACCTTTCTCCGATTATAATAGAACTGGAAAAGGGGTAAAAGTACATTCCTCAATTGAATAATACTGGTTTTCTTTTTCTCCTTTCTATTTTTCGTTTTCTTCTTTAGATATAAATATATTCAATCCTTTATATCCCCATCTCTAATCGGTTAAATTTTATTCTTCCCCCATTTGAATAAAACTCTCGCACTCCGAATCGAGTTACAAAAGATATAAAAAAATCTCTCCTCCACGCTGGTACACAAGTGGATTCATCTTTACGGCATGACGTCATACTCTGCACATCTCTAACAATTAACACAGATCTATCTTTTAGTTGCCAAAGCTACGAAAACTATATGGAAAACGACGTAACTTGGTTCAGTAGAAGTTAAAAGAAATTTACCATGTCGGTAACTATGTAGCGACTTGGGTTAATGACCCCCATGGAACAGAACCGTTATATCGAATACCTTTTACTGCAAGCGTGGGAATGTAGTGTCTGCTGCAGAAGAGAAATCTTTTCTCCCGTTATGTTTTCTCCCCCCAAATGCCCACGTGGTGGTTGGGAATACAGACCTCCTATAGCTAGGGTATTTATGCCGTGAAGTTTAGTAGGTATATGGAGCTGCCTCTGCTCTCTATTCCAATTTCGCCATTATTTTTCTGATTCCAAATCAGAAAGCCACACTTCAGCAATTTGTGGGTCACCTGTCACGCATTAAACAATTGTTACGATTTTTTGACGAAATGACTTTTCTTTAGATTTTGAGTAAATAATTGAAGCTCATTTTTCGAAAATTTTTCAGAATTTAATGATGGGAAAAAATCCCAGAAGCAACATTTTTGACAAAAGACACTTATTCAATGAGAACTATTATTAAGTGATTACAACGACTTTTCTGGGATCTCTATAAGGTACTAAGTTCAGTTTGTTACTATACGTATTTCTCAAAATCGTAATTGCTCAGCAGTGCTCATCTCCCTTTACCAAGACACGATATAGGAGTCGTGGTGAAGGAGTGTGTAAATGTACGAGTGAGTATGTGCAATGGAAACATTTTAAACATTCTACTGTATTAAATACTCGTATTCTATACACTTTTAGACTATTAGACACGGCAGTTACGCCACTGCAAGTTGTTTTTATTTTCTGGAGTTTTTTTGCCTATATATTGTGCTGATGCGCACAGTTATACAACAGCAAAAAAATGACGGTTGGGCATGGTGCAGGATCTTTAGAGGGAACTACACTGATAGAAATTGCAACAACCATTAAAGAAAAATAACTTAAGTCAAAAACTTAAGTTGCAAAAAGAACCTGCGGGGAGGGAAAGTGAAGCGATAGAAATTAGATTTTTTCACTCACTGTATACCTTCTTTTTGGAACTCAAGTCTTTGAGTAATGAGAATCGGGCCCAGTATCCAGAACGAACAAGGAACATCGCATCATAATGGGGTTCGATGAGGAAGCTATTTCACTGACAGGATCACGCGTCTGTTAGTACTTTACACTAACGCCACTGACCAATCTGTGCAGGCTGCACTTCTCTATTTTGAATTTTGATCAATAATCATTCGAATTATAAATCTTTTAGACATTTCTAAGTAATTTCTCAATGTCATTTTAAGTTTTAATCTTCTAGACATCTCTTAGTATCTAATTTACTTCATATAACCATTCAGTATTAACGCGCCCTCTAAATATAAAAGAAGATGGTTCGAACCCAGCTAAAACAGCACAGAACTTCAAATTACAGATTTTAGCGATTGTGTAGACCCAGCAATAAGTCACTGTTTATTGATGTGATAGTTGGAGAATTTCGGATTGAACAATTTATTTTCCTGAACATAGGACCTATTTCTAACCCACTCCCTATTGTAATCGTCAGAGTAATGACTAGAATTATTTTCAACTTGTAATAACGGTAGTATCAAACGAATTTACTGGGGGCTAATTGACATGAAAGGGGGATAAGGGATTGTTACATATTCCGTGGTCATATTTGCCATAAAATACCATAGATTCCAATGGAAAAGCAAAGTTTACAACATCTCGTGCTCGTGACATCATACGGAAAGTTTACGTAAGTACGTCTATGCAAACTATAAGCTACCTTAATCGAAATACTTTGCAAATGGCATGTAATGGACTTGCAGACACTAAACTAATCTTGGAGCACTCCAATCTTACCCTAAAAAACCTACTTACCCCTGCAGGATCCCCTGGATCGGGATCCTGACCCGAACTAGCGTACATCCACTCTACAGAACTCATCCAAAGTTAGAATCCATTTGAATAAACTTAAAATCATCCATTTTTTGGCGGGGTCAGCAAGAAAAACTCCAGCAAAACATGCTTCTTCTTTCGCTTCGTCACTACCAACTATTCCCCCCTTCGCCCTGCTTCACCTGTGTGTTCGACTCTCTCCCCCTCTCTCTCTCACTACATTTCTTTTTAGCTCGGTCTCACTGGTCCGTTCGAAGAACAAGTGGTCTAGACGTGAGTAACTTGAGCAGAAAAAAAAGAAGAAGAGGGGGGATGGAGGGAGGGAGGGAGGAGAGTGAATCTCTCCTACCCCTCCGGAAGCTGTCTTTTCTACAGAATCTCGGCATCATGTTTAGCATGAGCACCTAGATGACGGGACGGAGAAGGGTGTCTTATCCTCGGGTTCTTTGGACCGGGGGGGAGTATAACTTGACCATTGGCTCTCCTCTGTCTACTGAGTGTCTGCGGAACGTATTTTGGGGGGAAGGGGAGGAAGAATTTTTTTACTTCCTTGTAAATAGAGGGGAGACATCATATTGACCAAGAAATCCAGGAAACTCTGTAGCTGTTGGGAGGAAATTAATTAAGAAACACTTAGAAGTGGAAAATTTGCAGATTTTCTTGAGCTCATCATTATCAGAACATATCTCTTTGAGATTATCGCGTGTCAAGTAGTAAGATTAATAGTTGCATAATAAATTCTGCAAGAGCTAGTGTACTTTCGAAGAAGAATGACTTACTCTATACGGTACAAACAGTGATAAGAGTAAGTGATCGAAGTTGTATTTTTTCAAACTCCTCCTCTAATGTCTCAAAATGGATTGAGACTCTGCAACAACGTAATGATAAACTTTTCCCAACATCACACGAAATAGAATGAACCTAAAGGACAAATCTGGATTTTAGGAATCTCTCTTATCCTGCAGATTGCCGACAATCGAAGAGTAACCTGCAAATGGCAACCGTGCTACGTAAATAAGTTACTACAAAAAATACCAATGAAAGTACATTTTTATAGGCAAACTGTATTTACTCCATACAAGTACCTCCAACATCCAACGGGTGACTAAGTTTATAGTGTCTGGGTGTAATATTCCTAATTTGCTTATACAAGCTTTCTTTTGGTCAGGAATGGAACTTTCTTCATTGAAAAGAGCCGATCTTCCAGTTCAATCAATCGATTATTACCTAATTCCCTATAAACTGAAAATTTAAAGTTTTTCCCAACCCATAAAATCAATCAAAACCCCCATCTATGGGAACTCGGTGTTAGAGAATATGGATTGCATTTTACACAAGAGTGGTCTGAAGAAGCTCTCGATTCAACGTAAGTGCCTTCATATACATTCGAATTCAGAGATATACGGGTAGTAAGATACTATATTCACAACCAGAAATAAATCTTTGCAAAAGACCTAATGCATTTTTTCTTTCAACAAAACGAAAAGCGCGTCGACTGCAAAGTCGCAAGATTTGTCTCTTGTGTGAATCGTCATCTTCAACCTGTACCTGAGGCTGTTGGATGCAGATGCAGCGTGTTTACGGGGGTGTTCTACGCGTTTTGTACACGGCTAAATCAATTTGTACGTCGCATACGGGACGTGTGGGGGGAAGGGGAAAAAATATTTCAACTCAAATCCGTGGGAACGAAGGGGGAGCGTTGGAACACTGCGCATAGCAATGCGCAGTGATGTCATAGCAACGCGTCATCTTTATCGATACATCTCATTAATCGATGTTTTTAGGGGAAAAAATACGTATTTTGATGCACGGAATTATTTGCGAAGTTACGACAGTTTCTCGCGATGACGTACAATTTCTTGAGAGTTCGAAAGACCCTTCTAAACGTTATAGCAGTGGTTTAAGTTCCCGTCAATCACAGGGGTTCGAATTCTTTTCGGAACACGTAAATCAGTAAGTTACATGAAGGATGATGTGACCACGGAACGCAATTGCCTGATGGGTCCACATACTGATTGTTTCATTGAGCATGTGAGCTCCTCTTGGACTGGAGGTCGTTTCGACCGAGTTAGAGAACAGTCTAAGATCGCTTTCCTAAAGTTTGGACTCGAAAGGAAGAAATTGCATTTCATGGGATATCGATATTTTCGCATCGGTATCGATGTTAGCATGAAATCGTAGTAAAGGCTCCTTATCAGTCAGTCAGTCAGTCAAGTTATAGTCAACACAAAGAAAGAAAAGCGAAGGAGGGAGGGATAAAGATGGAATATTCTCTCCCCTTATCTAACCACCCCTCGTTTTAGTGCTCACTGGGCCTGTAATTTTCATGGCAGACCGTATGTCGCTAATATAAACATGCTATTCTCTTTTTACGTGTTCTTTTTAAAAAACCGCAGTTTTTTTTGTTTCACTTTGACCAGTCTGACGTCATCATTGCAAGATACCAGGTATACGTTCGAAACGAGTGTTTTATCTTATCAAAATATAAGTTTTATATTTCCAAATTAATTTATCTTTGAAGTCATGGAATTAAGGGGCAGATCTTTTTACCCCCCCCCTACAATGACTATAGCTAAATCTAAATTGCTAATCACATTAGAGAAGGTTTGCTCAAAACAATAAATGGGGATTCTACAAATTGTATTCTGTTCTGATATTACTAAAAAAAACCTGACTACAGTTTAGCCCACCGCACATAATCGAACCCAGGATCTTAACCTCCAGCATAAAAGTCGTGGAGCGATAACCTGTGGGATATGCTGGAAGCTGTAGCCTCTTAATAAATCCAAGTTTACTCTGTGGATATTATTAGGTTATAGGTTACCATTCCAAGGAACATGATGGTCAACTGAAGAGTTACAACATAACATGATACCCTGATGATGAAAAAAAAAAACAGATGTCTTTTTCTAAACTTAAACAATTTCCCTCGTTTTAGACATTCACAATAACGTGCAAAGAATATTGATAAAATTAAACATCCTGCTTTGAACGTGAGTTTATGCAACATAATATCAAATTAGAATTAAACTACTGATGTTTTAACTTAAACTCATGAAATACCAGCAACCAACAGCAAACCAGACCGAGACCTCCATACGCAGAAAAATATTTACATCAATCGAACGTGGACAGAATTATACAGTGTCCCCCCCCCCCCCAATTTCTTAGGTTCTACACTCTGATTCCCTATATCTAGATTCATCTAAACGTGAAATTTTGATGGACTTAAAACCGGGAGTTCCCATCAAATAGGTTTCTCAAAATCCAAATGTTCAAACGTTTCTCACGTAAAAAGAAAGAAAGAAATGGAGAAACATGATTGATGATCGGATCGGAAATAATAATCACTGTAACGAGAGAAACCCCCGATATAAAGGAAAGTTCGTTCGTTCAAAATACGATTTGAGATGGAAACTGCTTAAAATTTGGAGTATGAAATTAGGATTTAAAAAAAAATGATTTTTAAAAATCATCTTCCAACGGGACATTTAACCGATGAAACCGTTAAAACAAGTGCAAGATGTGTCAAGAAAAGGAAAACTGATGATTCTCGGATTAGTGAACATCGCCCCTTGTCAAAACATGCCTTTACAATTGTTACTGTTTGATTATTATGCTCGGCCGCTACCGTATAGGCACTGCCTTGTCGCCCCCAGATTCCTCTTATACCGTTCGCACATTATGCGCGAACGAGGAAATTCGATCATCATGGAATGGTAATGCCATTGTAAAACTACCGTGTAACTGTCCGAATATTTGCCAACGTCGGATACAATCCTCTACTAACTACTTAACGTAATGGCAACTGATCTAACAGGTATTAATCTGATATTGGGAGGTGGTTCATTACATTTATTAAAACAGCACGGGGAATGTGCTGGCAGATTACCTTACGTCATTAGATATTCAATTAACAAAGAACAATCATCAAAAAATCTTTTATAAAAAGTGTAGAAGGGGGGGGAGGGCGGCTGCTGGGAGAAGATGCCACGTAGGCCTATGTGAAACACATTTATTTGCATCACCCAAATCCAGGGTTGGCATGTTTTTAACAAAATGTTAAACACATTTGTTAAAAACACTGTTAAAAACAAGAGCAATTGTTTTTAACAAAATGTTAAAAACATTTTGTTAAAAACTTGTTTTAACAAAAA